>PVLD010010744.1:0-69151 GCA_004027595.1 Dinomys branickii | reverse complement strand
ACTGTCTGACTAAATTTGCATGTCTGTATATGGGTCCATACATCTACAATTCGAAGATATCAATGGATAAAGCAACAGCTACTGTTGAGACCATATCACCTTGTCTATAGATTAGTTGTGATTGTACTATTTTCTATGATAATGGGTGTCTGTTTGTCAATATGTTTTTGTACTTTTATGTTTCTAAAATAAAAAAAAAGAAAGCAATACCTATTTAGAAGCACAGATGTCAGACAAAGTGTGGCTGGGTTTTCTGCCCAGATTTGCAGTGTGAACATCAGGGTGTCAGCCATTCATGGAGAAAGTGTCTCTGGTGCTCAGACTCTCCTTCTCCAGGAAGAGCCCAGCTTCCTTTGAGGGTTCATCTGACTGAACCACCAACAATGATCTCCTTAGTTTAAGGTCAACCAATTAGAGCCTTTCATTAAACCTAAAATTTCCATTCTCAACAAAACCTAGATTACCATTAGACCAAAGGTGAGAGAGTGAATGTACATCAGGAATCCAGCTTTGAGTTCTGTCTACCGCAAGTCCCTAATTATGTCATGGACTCACATAATGAAGCGTTGCCTGTTTCCCACACAGATACTCCAGGTGATTTCATGTCAAGGCAGTGGGTCAGCTCATTTCCATGGAGTCAGTGGAGGCATTTCCACTGTTAAAATGTGGCTTCCAAAATCTTTCTGAGTTCTTACAGCCAACCAGCAGGAGTAACATATGGAGGACCATGATGGGAAGAGTCTTAATGGAACAAGCCTGACATGGCACCATGCATCACTTCTGCCAGCTCATATTTGATTGGCTGAATTGAGTCACGGAATGACACCTAACGACAAAGAATATTGGGACATGTTATATTTAGCTAGGTAGCTGCTTCTAAGCAGTCCTGACACCATTATTAAGGCAGCACCAGATTTTGATGGGGACCTAAGCAGTCTTCAATTGCAAATGACCTTTTGGGAAAACATGCAAACAGCTCCTTTTTTGCTTTTTGTCTTTTTGAGATAGGGTCTCGCTAAGCAGTTCAGGCTGGCCTTGAGCATACTTTGTAGCCCAGGTTGATCACAAACTCACAATGATCCTCCTGCCTCAGCCTCCTGAATGTTGGGATTGCAGTTTGGCACCGCCACACCCAGACAAACAAGTCCATTTAAACACGGTAAATTGCTTTCCAAAGCTATTTTGACAGCAGAGTCAGTGCCTCAGCTCTGACCAAAGGACAGATGTGATTTTGATAACAAATCAAGCATGTGTTACTCATAATTTCATTGCTCAGTCTGTATACTAAGTTCCACCTCAAACAAAGCCTTTGACCTTTTTGAAACTGCATGTCCACTCCAACTGATGAGGAGTTGGATGAGATTACTTGAAATGAGAGGATGCAGGAGATCAAAATGTGAGTTCTGAACATATTCTCAAAACGGAAACACTATAACATTCTGAGATGGCTAGTTTGAATTATGGCATTCTTTTAAATGTAGAAGTTCCAGATCTTGTTCTTCTTATCAAGGAAAAGTGTGTTTGGATGAAATGCAAATAAAAGCTTTGAATTGTGAAGACGGGACTTACGAAATACGATCTTGAAATTTTTTGGAGTTACTTTCTCCATGCTAATCTAAATGGAAACTCCTTTACTGTAGCAGTTGCTTCTGTTTTCCTACTTACTTTTTCTCCTATTATCTATCTATCTATCTATCTATCTATAATTTTTTGGCCAAAAAGGCAACAGATTAAAAAAACTGAGAAGGTGCATACGTCCTACTAATGTGTTGACTGAGAACATGGAACAACACACCTAGTATCCCTGAGCTGCCTTTACTGTGTCCCACCGAACTTGACACTTCCCTCCAAGGAAGAAAAGGGAAAGCGTTTAAAAGGCAGCACGCAATAGTTTTGGAGGGCTTTCCTTAGTGTATGGAATGAGGCCCGTGTTCAGCCAGCAGTTAGGAGAAGAAGAATTCTAGCACCTGACTTTTGTGAAGCAACAGAATCACAAATACAGAAAGCCGATGTTTGGGTGTGTGTATGCACATGTGAAGGTGTGCGTGTGGACAAGGAAAAAGGAGTCGTACTTTTTATTTGAATAATTTAAACATTAAGATGATGTCATAATGAAATTAGATACTTGGCCAATACAATTTCCTCTTGCCTTAGCTTAAGATGTAACCCCTGCCCTTCGCTCTCGGGCCAGCTTGACCCCTGTATTGTATTGTATTGTGCGGTATGGTGTAGAAAAGTCAGCCCTGAGTCTAGCTGAGGAAGTACCTTGAAAGCTGTGACCAATTAAGGAACCATGTTGAAAAAATTAAAAAGAGGCAGTAAATAAGAGCAGATGGAGGCAAAGGGTGAGAGCAGAAAGTAAAATAGACCCAGGGAGCAGTGAGGTCTGAGAGAAAATGAAAGCGTGTAGGAGAAAGGAGGCCAGGAGGTGAGCAAATACATTCTGCACCTTGAAAGTTGTGTTTGGTGCCAGCACAGCAAACCCAAGGAATGGTGCCTTCAGCTCTTAGGTGCCTATCCTTCCCCAGGAAGAGAATTCAGAGGATCAGGTTGGGAGGTAGTACAGTGCCTTCAGGAACGTGCCCAACCCCTCCATCCTTCCACTTGGCAAAGTTTCTTCTTTGGAAGGTTCAATGTGGATGGTCCTCCATCTTAGTTCTCAACATAGAGGCTCTATTTCAGGTTGAAGCCATTACTGACATCAGGACTGTGGGAGGGATGGCCTGGGAAAGCAGGGTGTGGGGTTCGGGATGGAATGGCTGAATCTGAGACTGAAGAGGAGACAGTTGGTACCAGTGGAGACACACACTACTGTGGTGTGACTAGAGGTAGGGCTTGAGGTAGGACAGATGGCAAGACTCTTTGAAAGAGAAGATTCAAGAAACTGAAGATACTATCAAAAAGTTTATTAAAATCTCCAAACTTAAAACATTAAGTTTGATTTTATTTTAAAGTCAGTTCTGCCCTCCTCTTCCCCATCCTACCTTCTTTTGCCTAACATGTAGAAGCAGACATTCCTTGGTGGAGTTGCCGTAAGATTCCATGAGCCTCTTGTGCTTTATGTGTGGTTTCACCCAGGCTCCTCTGGGGAACACGTGGCACTGTGCTGCCTAGAAAAGCCGTGCACCTTCGGCCCCTGGGGACAAACGTGCTCCCGTTGCCCGCCCTGGGACACCCCCTGCATACTCCTCCTGAGTCCTAGCATCAATTTCAAGAGTCTCCCTCAATATCTTTACGCTTCTTCCCTCACTCCCTTGGGGACCAGAAAGGCTGATCTCAGCTGCCAGAGCCATTCTGAGCTCAAAATATATCAAAATCTCTCCAAGGCCAAAACATTTAAAAGAAAAATTAAATAATAGCAAAAACTCAAAAGTTGCCTTTTGCTGATTGTGCAAGAAGTGACTCATTTTTTTGCTGCTTGCTCTTTTACTTGCCTGGAAACCATTTTCAATACAGTTACCTTTCACCTCAGTAATGTCACTTTCCTTCAAGATCTACCTTTAGGGAAACACTTCTCCTCTTTTTATATTTTATTGTTAGTACATTTCTGGAAATACTCCTCCCTCATAAGAGCCAGCCGGAAAAAAAAAAAAAAAAAAAAAAGAGCCAGCCGGGCCCATCCCATTTGTTCTCTTGCTTCAGCCCCGAATAGAAGGTGAGCTGGTGCTTCTAAGCCTCTGCAGCAGAGGGGACAAGGAACGCCTCTTTATCCACATCCTCAGATCTCTGAGAAGCCCTGCTCCTTTTGATGTCTGTGTGTGTTAAACTCACCCACCATGTAGCTCTCTATCTCCCACTTGGTAGGTGGGAGACCATCAGAAACACCCTTGAGTCCAGTCCAGATGGTCCAGATTTTCAGAGCACAGCTGCTCCTTGCAGTGACCCTTTTCTGAGAGCTTAGAAAGATGGAAGCATGGTCCCATTTCCCCCACATGGGATACTCTTGACATTAATTTGTGGATAATGGAGACCATGGCTTCCCTGCTTACCAGCCAGTTCTCAGGCTCCAGAGAGCAGGCTGAGTCTAATTTCACTGTGAAATGCCATCTCAATGCAGCTGCTTCCACTCACTTTTTCTTGGGAGGTTAAACATCTCTAAAGACATTTTTTGCCATGCTCCCTTGGCCTGTGAGTCTCATGGGCCTGACCACCTCAGGGGTCAGTTTCTACAGTGAGGATGGGATTGCATGACACCCTACACCTGTACCACACTGCTTCCTCAGCAGAAGGGCACACACTCACCAAGATCTACAGATTACAGCTAGGAGGAATGCAGCATGATGGGCACATTGCGTGTGGGCACATGCTCAAGCCTTCTAAGAGATAACGATCCTTCCAGGATCTCGGTGAGACTCAGTGGTGGGCACAAAAGCACATTACTTCAGAGGCCCCTGGAGGTGATTTGACATTTCTCAATAAGTGAAGCAAACCCAGGGAATACTGGTGAGGGAGGAATTCCATTATCCAGTTCCAATCTGTTCCCTAGTTCTTTCTCCATTAATTAATTTCAACAGTGAGAAAGAAAAATAGTTGCATGGATAACTAAGGACAGTAGATATTCCCCAAATTATCTGAGGCAGAATTATAAAGTCCAGTGGTCTAGAGAGATGTAAGAAGGTTTGCTTTTCTTATAACAGATAGATAACCTGCTCCATTCCCTGGGAAAATTGAGTCCCTCTTTAAAAGACCTCAGTTTCTCATCTGTAGAATGAAGACCATCAGTACAGCACAAGGCATCATAAAATCAGCACTCTTACTTTTTTCCAGGGAAAAAAGGCCCCCAGTCACCTTGTGGATGACTGGAGGGTTTTATGAATTGCTCTGAGTTTTTGACAGACCCCTGTCCTCTGCATGGCAAATATACCATGCCAGGAGTTTCAACGACCAAGGTCAAACAGACAACAGTAGTTATAATGATGTACAAAAGGACTTGCTGTGTGTCTTAGTCTGCTTAGGTTGCTATAACAAAATAAGTTAGATTGGTTGCCTCTAATTGATGGTAATATATGACTTACAGATCTGGATCAGTGTAATGGCAGATTTGGTGTGTCTGGTGAGGGTTTTCTGGTTCAAATGGTGGCTTCCAGATATGTCCTTTTGTGGTGAAGGGGGCAAGGCAGGTCTCCAGGGCCTCGTGTAAGGACACTAATGATTCTTCCTCTTCCTCTTCCTCTTCCTCTTCCTCTTCCTCTTCCTCTTCCTCTTCTTCTTCTTCTTCTTCTTCTTCTTCTTCTTCTTCTACTACTACTACTACTACTACTACTACTACTAGTGAATTTGTTTAAGTGTCAGAATTTTACTGACAACCTACTTGGTGCAAGTCAGCCTCTCCTCTCCAAGTCTTCTCAGAATTTAAGAGGCTTCACTTTCTCCAGATGACTGGGATAGCAAATGTTCACAACATACCTAAAGAATAGGGCCTTTGTTGTTGAGCTAGTTCTGAATATGTAATATTTTACTAAAATAAAAGTAAAAAGAAAACATATCAAGTAGGAGGATTATCTAAGGTTCTTGAGTTCATCGATCAGTTTTATGTGTATTTTAATTATCAATTTTTAATGTAGAGTAGATACTTACTTCCATTAAACTAACCTGACCTACACCCAGATCTTTAGCTGATATATTCCCAGTAATTCACAATATAGAAATTTGAACAATTTATGTCGTTAAGGAGGCTAATGCAAAGAGTGCAGTGTGCTGTTATGTTGAACAGTGATATATATGGCATATTTTAACAACATCTCATTGTATAATGGTTGTTTTTATTGGTGTTATTACTGAATAATGATACTCACTTTGGGATATTGATACCTGCATAAAACATAAGTATTTTTATTATTTTCATCCCCATTACCCTCCTACATAAATGGCTCCCCTCCCTGATCATCTTTCCTATCTCTAAAAGTTTACCTTCTAGTTTCCTGGCATTGATTGATTGATTGATTATTGAATGGTTGCTTGTATGAAAGAGAACATGTATGAGGCTGGTTTATTTCACTTAAGGCGGTCTCCAGTTCCATTAATTTTACTTAAAATGACATGATTTGTTTTTTCTTCATGGCTGAATAATACTCTGCTGTGTATATGTACCACATTTTCTTTATCCATTCATCTGTTACAGCCCAGCTGTTGTGAATTATGCCACTATAAACATGGATATCCATATGTCACTATAGTATGTGTCTGTAGTCTGTAATGCTTTGGAGAATGTCACAAGGTGTGGAATTTCTGCTTTCAGTTTTTTGAGTAATCTCCATACTGGTTGTAGTAGTTTACATTCCCACCAGCATTGTAGGTAGACTCCCTCTGCCCTGCATCCTCACCAGCAATCAATCATTTTTTTTGTGTTCTTGCTGATGTCTGATCTGACTGAAGTGAGGTGAAATCTCAGTGTGATTTCAGTTTGCATTTTCCTAGTGACCAAGGATGTTGAACATTACTTCATATGCTTATTGGCCATTCTTCCTATGAGAATTCTCTGTTCAGTTCATTTGCTCATTTGTTGGTCAGGTTATGGGAGAGATTGGTATTAAGTGTTTTTATATATTCTAGATACTAATCTTCTATCAGAAGAGTAGCTAGCAAAGAGTTTCTCCCATTCTGTGGGTTGTCCGTTTGGTTTCTTTTGCTTATTGCCAAAGCTTTTTTAATTTGACATAGTCTGATTTATTGGTTGTTGGTATTATGTAATGTGCTGTTGTCCTATTCAGAAACTCTTTACCTGTGCCTGTCTTTTGCCCTGTGTTTGCTTCTAACAGTTTCAAACCTACATATATTAAGTCTAGGTCTTTCTTTCATTTTTATTTGATTTTTAGTAGAAGGGGAAGGACATGGATCTCATTTCAGTCTTCTGAATATCCAGTTTCCCCTGCACCAGCCTTTGTTAAAAAGGCTGTCTGTTCTCCAGGATGGTTTTGGCCTTTGTAAAAACTCAGAGGGCTGTATGCACTTGGTTTGTTTCTGTGTCTTCTATTCCCTTGGCCTGCATGTCTATTTTTGTGCCAGTACCATATCGTTATTGTTACTGTGGTTTTGTAGTATAATTTCAAATCTGGCATTGTGATGCCTCAGCTTTGCTCCTTTTGCTCAGGATTGCTTTGGCTATTCTGTGACTTTTGTGCTTCCATATGAATTTTGAGATTATTTTTTGCTAGTTCTGTGAAGAATATTACTGGTATGTTAATAGGGATCACATTGAATATGTAGGCACTTTTGATAATATAACTATTAACAATATTACTTGTACCAATCCATGAACAAGGCAGGTCTTTTCTGTTTTTGTCTTCTTCAATTTCTTTCTTCAGTGTTCTGTAATTTTCATTATAGAGGTCTTTTGCCTTCTCAGTTAGGTTGATTCTTACGTATTTTTTTAAAAGTAATTGTGAATGGAGTTGTTTCCTTACTTTTGTTTAGCAGGTTTATTATTGATACATAGGAAATATATTTATTTTTTGTGTTAATTTTGTATCCTGCCACTTTGTGGAATTTATTAGATCTAAGAACCTTCTGGTGAAATTCTTAGGTCTTTTACATTAAAAAATCATATTGTCTGAAAATAAGGATAAAATCTTTGTTTTTATTATTCTCTCTTTAAAATAATAAAAAAGAAAAAAATTGTAACCCTTGATTTCTTTCTCTTATCTAATTGCCTTGACTTAAGGTTCAAGTATGATATTGAAGAATAGGGTAAAAGTAGCTACCCTTGTCTTATTCCTGATTTCAGAGGAAGTATTTTCATTTTTCCCCCACTCAATATGAGATTTGCTGTGGGTTTGTCATATATATGTGGCTTTTATCAGTTTGAGGAAAGATTCTTTTATACCTATTTTCATCAGAGTTTTTACCATAAAGGGATATACTGAATTTTGTTGAAGGTTTTTTCCACATCTATTGGGATGATAATGTGGTTTTTATACTGTACTTGGTTCTATTTATGTGGTGTATTACATTTACTCATTTACATATGTTGAAACATCCCTACATCCAAGAGATGAAACTAACTTGGTCTTTTTAATGTGTTGCTGAATTCTGCTTTGATAAAATCTTATTGAGGATTTTTCCATCTGTATTCATCAAAGGTTTTGGTCTTTTTGTAGAATCCTTATTTAGTTTTTATATATGGGTAATAATACCATCCTAGGAACAATTTGGAAGTATTGTTTCCCTTTCTACTTCGTGGACAAGTTTGAAGAGCATTGGTGTTCTTTAAATGTCTGGCAAAATTCAGCAGTAAACTTATCAAGTTCTAGCCTTTTCTTGGTTGGGAGAGTTTTTATCACTATTTCAATCTCGTTGCTTGTTGTTGATCTGTTTGGAGTTTTTTATCTTGTTGGTTCAATTTTGGTAAGTTGGATATCTCTAGGAATTTACCCATTTCTTCTAGACTTTTCCAATTTATTGGAGTATAACTTTCCAAAATAGTATACAATCATCTTCTGGATTTCAGTGGTGTCTGTTATAATTTTGCCTTTTTCATTTCTGATTTTATTCAGTTGGATCTTTTCTTTCTTTTAGTGAATTTGCCTAAGGGTTTATCAATCTTGTTTCTGTTTTCAAAGAATGAACTCTTTGGTTCACTGATACTTTCTATTCTTTTAGTCTCCATTTCTGCCTGCTCAGGGCTTTATTACTCCTTATTTTGGGGGAGGCGGGGTCCAGCTATGCAGTTCAGGGTGGCCTTGAACTCACTATGTAGCCCAGACTGGCCTCAAACTCAAGGCAATCTTCCTGCCTCAACCACTTGAGCACTGAGATTGTAAGTGTACACCACCATGCCCAGCTTGAGATTTTTTTCCCTATACTGGGTTTGGCTTTGGTTTATTCTTCTGTTTCTAATTCCTTGATATGCATCATTAGGTTATTTGGGATTTCTGTTTTTCTCCTATAGACAATGTAGGTACAAGTTTCTCTTTCAGAACTGCTTTCATTGTGCTGTGGAGATTCTGATATGTGTATTTTGATGGTTATTTGATTCTAGAAATTTTTGAAATAACCCATTGATCATTTCAATGTGTATTACTTAATCTCTATATGTTTGTGTAATGTCTGTGGTTTCTTTTTTCATTAGTTTCTAACTTTATTCCATTCTGATCTGATTGTTTCAATTTCTTGTGTTTATTAAGAATTGCTTTATGACCAAAAATATGGTTTATTTTGGAGAAAGTTCCATGGGCTGCTGAAAAGAAAATGTGTTCTGCTGTTGTTAGTTGACATCCTATAGATATCCATTAATAGATCATAGAAATTATATGATCCATCATATAATTTAACTTTGTTTCTTTGTTGATTGTCCATCTAGTTGCCCTGTCCATTTGTGAGAATAGAATATTGAAGTCACCCACTGTAATTGTGTTGGGGACAAATAATGTTTCTTTTCTAAAACTGGATACACTGGTGTTCAATGCATATATATTTTTAATTGTTATCTACCCCTTCTTAGTGAATTGTTGCCTTAACTAATATGTACAAAAATGGTCTTCTTTGTCTTGCCTGACTAATTCTAGTTTAAGTCTACTTTATGATATATAAATATAATTACACTTACTTGGTTTGCAGCTCTAGGTACTTGGAGTATTATTTCCCATCCTTTCACTTTCAGTCTGTGTCTTTGTGAGTGAGGTGTGTTTCTCCAGGCAACATATTGTTGGGTCTTGTTTTTTGACCCAATCTGTGTCTTTTAACTATAGAGTTAAAACTGTTTACATTAAGTGTTATTATTGAAAGATACATACTAATTCCTGCTGTTTTGTTGTTCTTCTGGTATTTGATTCATTCTTGACTTTCGTTTGTCTGCCAATGGTATTAATTCTTTCACTTGTCCTTGTGGTTGTAACTATCCTCTTCTTCCACAGCTAGGATTTTCTTAAGTACTTTCTACAATGTTATCTCGGTGAACATGAATTTCTTTATACTTATCTGGGAAATTTTTATTTATTCCTCATTTTGACTGATAACCTTGTGGGATTTGGTAGTCTATATTGGCAAATATTTTTTTTGAGGATTAGAGATTTTAGTACATCATTCCAAATCCTCCTTTTTTTTTTTTTTTTTTGAGTTTCTGCTGAAAAATCTGCTGTTACTCTGATAGATTTGCCATTGTAAGTGATTTGGCATTTCTCTGCAATACTTTTAATATTTTTTGCTCTGAATTCTTGAACTTTGATTATGATACAGTGTGGAAATATTCTTTTCTGGCCATGTCTATTTGGGATTTCAAAATGCATTCAATTCCAGGATATCCATCTCATTCCCATATTAGGGGAAATTTTTGTATACCTTCAGTAAATAGGTTTTCCACACCATTAGCTTGTATTCACACACTACCTCATTTATATCTTAAAACCAATGAGTCTTAAATTTGTCCCTTTAGAGTTTTTCAAGGGCTCTTGAATATTTTCATTATTTCTTTTTCTTTATTACTATATGAATGCTCTAGTATATCCACCTTGTCTTTAAGCCCTGGTATTATCTTGTCTACTGTGGAAGCTTTAAGGTTTTTCTTTGAGTAATTGAGGATTTCATTTCCAGGATTACTGTTTGATTCTTTTTCAGAATCCCCTTATCTTTACCAATGATATCTTCATTAGACATCTTCAAAGATATGTAATGTCTTCCATAATTCATTCAGCTGTTTATTTTTATCTTTGTTTTAACAATTGACTCATTCTGCTGCTTATGTGTATCATCTTTGATCTCACTCATCATTCAACAATCAGTTTTTTAAATTCTTTGTCTAGATTTTCATCCATTTCAAATGTATGAGATCTGTTTTGGGGGAGCTGTGAATTTTTGGTGCCTTATTTTCTCATGTTCTTTTAACTTTGTGTGGAAGATTACAGCTCATTTGGGAAAGATATCTCTATCTAACTCTGTGGTGCAGAGATCTTTTTAGTAAATGACTTTCTCTCTATGATGTGCCCTTGGCTATGGCTGTGTCTCACCATGAAAACACCCACTCAACTCAACCTATTCAAAGTACTAGAGAAAATAACTACCACCGGTAATATGAACGTCTAAAGATCCAGCTATACATCAACAAGTAATTTAAGATAAAATGGTCTCTAGTTTCACTGATGCAAATGAGTAAAAATGTAGGTTGTGCAAGAAAACAAAAAGAAAAACATGAGTTGGTTTTAACAATATATTTACATACAAGAGAAAAAAGAAGAAGGGAGGGGAGATTTGAGAGGGAGAAGGTATGGGAGGGAAAGGACAGAAAGAAGGGAAAGGAATGTGAATGAGGAGTAAGATTGAATCTAATTAATTAACTAGTGAAAACACAAAGTTATAAAACCCTAGGAAAGAACCTTCAGTGTTGGAGAATATAACAAATTTAGGCACTGTATAAGCAAAGGTAATAGCACTTATAGACACTTACATATACATGTGCTTGCCCCCTGACACTCAACCAGATAAAGAAATAGGTCTAATAGGAAGCTTTATAATGAAACTTGTTTCTCCAAGACTCTACTTTTTATTGCTGTCTGATAAAAGTGGGGGTATGAAAAACATATTTTCTTCATAGTCCAGAGGCTTTTTCTCCACCTCTGCCCAAGTAGGAGAAGCTGTTTAGCGCCTCTGGAAGCTGAGCTCCACCCCTCTGTGTAGATGAGTACCCAGGCAGTTCCATCAATGATGGGAGTAACACACATGCACCAACTCAGTCTACTCTGTACCTAGGAATGAGCTTGCAGAAAAAAACTTGGGCCGTTCACCAAATCTCTCATTCACACAGTCCATGGACAGGTCTGGACCATGAGCCAAATTGCCCTTGGAGGTGAACTTGGCCAAAGCTCCACAATTCACCAAGCCACGTCCTTATGGATATGTCTGGCCAATGTCTTCACACTGCTCCATTCACTCTGGATGCTTCTGAGCAGAGCTGAGGGAGTTGGGAGCTCAGAGTCTGTGTTTAGATTTAAAACTGTGCACCCAGCCTTTTACTGATACCTGCTATTCTGACGCCAGACTCAGACTCTTTCTACCATAACACCCCACATGCCAGAACTCTTTTCCAGCCACATTACTCAAATCACCATTGTTTCTTGCTTTCTTCCCTTTCTGTCACTAATCCCATTCTTGAGAGATCCTTTGTTATGACCTAATCACCTCCAAAGTCCCCATTACCTGACATCATTACATTGGTAACATGAATTTGGGAGAGACACAGACGTGCAGACCATTACACCATGGACATCCAATTCTGCCTGTTGGGCTGCAGATACAGCTTTGTGGGAGAGCACTTGCCCCACATGCACAAGGCCCTGGGTTTGACCTCAGCACTAGAAAAGAAAAATAAAAGTTGCATGATGTTTATTTTCTTCCCAGTGTACTTAGACATATGAAAATACAAAATAAAGCTCCTTTTTTGCTAACAAAGTATTCTAGTGAGAAAATAGCCTGTGGTGTGAATGTTCAGGCTGTCTTATTAAGTTTTTCTCTTCTCTACTCTGTCAGCCAAACTGGTGGAGAATTCCATGTCAGCTGAAAATTTTCATCATTGAGTTAAGTCATTGAACAAGTGTGGACTTTCTTCTGGCAAACCCTAAATAACAGTGTTGAATTCCGAAGGATGCATTGTTTTCAGCTGGAGCATAAAAATGTTGCTGGAGTGACACGTGTGTTTAAAAAGAAAAGAAAGGGAAGGAACAAAAGGCGACTTCTGCTTGGCAGCTGAAACAACTGAGATCCAAGTCACTTCTACAACATGTTTATGAGACCTGCCTCTGTCACCGAGTCTCACATGATTTACTTCCTGTAATTCCTCCCCCAGTAGGATTGTTTTTCTCTTACTGCACAGATAAGGGAGCATTGCATCCTTAGTGACCTCAAAACCCAATGTGATGGAAAAAGAAATCTAATTAGACTACAACAACAGGCAATCAATCATTAGGTCCCTTTCCAACTTGGTCATGATGATGGTAGCCTAAAATTAGCTGCAATAGTAGTATTTTCACCATGGAAATTGGCAATCTCTATACATCAGGGCTTTCCCCCTAGAGTACAAGCGACTAAACAGTTACCAGATCACTCTTGTTTCTGTTTGCTGCCATCACCACCTCCAGCTTAGCAGCCATCTCCAGAGCCACTTGCCCATTTCCATTTTATTAAAGATGGGTTTCTGAAAGCCAGACCTGAATAGGATGATTGAAATATAATCTTGTGGAAGTTTAAAAGTACTTAGGAGCAATAATCTTCCCCTTCTCCAATGAAATCAGAAGCAGAATGAATATGTGTATGTGCATGGTGTGTATGCCCAGCAGATTAGAATGAGACATAACTGAAGTGTGACCCATGGTAGATGGTGAGGGAGAGAAGGATGTGGATGCCCTGCGTTACCACTTTCTCATTCAGGAAGAAACTTGAGCCTCTCCAGGTCAGTTTGAGACTCACACAAGTACTCATTTTCTAAACCAGTTTTATTGAGGTATAATTTCAGACCAAAAATACACTGTTTTAGAAACTTAAAGATTATTTTAGATTTATAAACAAGCAGCAGAACAGTACAGAGAATTCCAGGTGTCCTTCTCCTAGTTTTATCTCATGTTAGCAACTTGCTTAATGATAGTACAATGATCAGAACAAGAAGTTACTTGGACTCAAGTGCTATGAATGAATCTACAGACCCTACCAAACTTCATGTTTTCCCACAAATCTCCTTTAGTGCTGCAACACAGGATCCCACATTACATTAGTTGTTATGTCTCTTTAGTTCTTTCTCACTGTGATGGATCCTTTGTCGTTCTATATTTTTTATGATATTGACAATTTTGAAGAGTCTAGGCCAGTGATGATGACCCTGTTAGAGCTCTGAATGGTAACAAGTAGCCCACTGCTGCACATGTCCCATAGGTTCGCCACCACTGGTCTAGGCCATTTTGGATTTGTCTTCTGTTTTCTTGTGCTTTGAAGTTTGTTTACAAATTATAGTAATGGGCAATTTTCCATATATCATACCCAGAATATGTAACATTGGTGTGTTTTATTACTGATGATATGGAACTTCACACCACATTCATGCTTTTAAGATCTACCACGTAGTTGTGTGAATGTTTCGTAGAAAGGGGGAATTTATTCCTGTTTACTGACACAGAGAATTCCACTGTGTGGGTATAGTGAAGTTTGCTTGTCCATTCACAGATGATAAACATGTGGGCTATGGGTAAGCCTGCTATGAACATTCACATACAACAGTGGCTACAAGGTTTTATTTCCCTTGGATAAATACCTAGGATGGGATGTAAGTATTATTTTTTAAAAAGCTACAGTGAATATTTGAATTAAAAATCATTACAGTAAAAGACACATTGCCATTAATTCCCCACAAACTCTCTTTGAACACATACCTTCCATTATTCTTGTTACTTTCTGAAGTATTTCTTGAAGTCCTTTTTTGTGAGTGTCTTTTTGTGGTTGCCTCAATGTTCTGAATTAGTTCAGAAGTTTATGACAATTTCTGTCAAACTAAAAACATTATACAGCATCCTCATACACCTTATTCACCAGATCTGGCATTGTGAGACCTCTGGCTCTTTCCCAAAGTCAACATCACCCTGAAATAAACATGGAGTCCCTCTTCCACCAGACACCAGGAGGCTCACTTTCTGCTCAGCATTTCCTGACTAATCTATTGCAAGGAGAATATTTTAGCTGTGTGGTGTTATCCTCAACTTTACAATAGCTGGGCGAATAAGAAAAGGTGGGAATGGCAGGACGAGTTACTGGTAAAGTCTGTCACACATTTTATAGCAGCCTGACTTTTCCTCTATTCAAGTTATAAGAAATTCCTTGAGATTTTGGGGTTTGGAACTAATCCTGTTTAACAATCCAGAGTATCAGAGGCTCAGGATTGACCCTATAAGTGAAAAATCATTTATATGCAGTTACAGTTAGAAAATTAGGAAAACAGTGGCTTAACTTGAATTTTCCATTGGCAGGTCCAGAGTTAATATCAGATGCATACTTCACTTTTCTTGGCACAATTAAAGCAGGAAGGTAATTTTGTACTTGTTGTTAAGGATGATCAGCCAGATTTAAAGCAGACCAATTTCTGCAGATGATCAAGGACCAACAGACGCATCAAGCAAAACTTATTAGAGAAAAATTAGCACAACTAAAAGAAGCAAATGATGAGTTGAAAATATGGATGAAGATGAGAAGGATTTGCAGGGGGCTTTGACACGAAGTCACAGGAAACTGACATGGAGATGAAGGAGTAGATCTCTGCAGGACTATTCAGCTCCATGAAAGGTACTTCCAGATATATCTCAAAATGGTCCAAAGAAATCAGAAACAGCTGAGAAGCCTACATGGAAAAGAGAAGGCCACTTGGCAGGGCAGCAGCAGCAGCAGCAGCAGGCAGATCTACCAGGATAGGTCTCACATACACATAAAAGATCAACCACAAAATTGGGAGTACTTAGAAATGATTTAGGTCAGTGATGGCGAACCTATGGCATGCATGCTACAGTGGGCTGTTTGTATCGTTGAAACCTCTGAAAGGTTTCCCATCACTGATCCAGGTGATTCTATGATAGAAGAAGACATGCTTTAGGCAGCTGTGACCATATCTTTTGAAACTGCTATAAATAATTTGAAAATACAAGGGGAAAATAATACCTTTAAAAAATCATATAGGTATTCATACTTCCCAACATTGTCCTGTGTGATTACAACATAGAGTCTACTTTGGTAATGTGTCAAGGAGAACATTGTTTATCAAAGAAAATGTCTAGGTGGCTTGCAAGCAAAATGATGAAAAAGTGGAAAATGTGTCAATTGTAGTACTGAATAACGATGCTCCAAATGCCAGCAAAAGGGGCAATCAGCAATTACAGAAATTTAAAATTTAAAAACTACCATGAAACATAAAATGTTTAAGCAATTCAGGAATTCAAGGCAGCAACAGGAGCACAACTGATGACACTCACAAAAGAGGACTTCCAGAGGTGCATCAGAAAGTGGCAAGGATGATAAGTGTTTGAAGGGAGGGGGATATTTTGAGGGAGACTAATGGCAAATTATCTTTTACTATAATAAATTTTAATTAAAATGTTCATTATATGATTTTATCACATTTTACTGCCACTACATTGTTTAACAATGTTGCTGTACATTCCAGTTAACAACCTTTGAGAGTTCCAGTTGTCCCAAATTCTCACCAACACTTAATATTGTCAATCTTTTTCATTGTAGTTATTCTAGTGTGTTTATAGAGGTATCTCATGGTTTTTACTTGCATTTCCTCAATAAATAATGATGTTCAATAGCTCTTCATGAACTTTTTTCTCTTTTGTTTATCTTCTTTAAGGAAGTGACTGTTTAAATATTTTCCCCATTTTAATTGGTTTATTGTGTGCTTATTTTGTATCATAAATATTCTTTATTTATATTGAATATAATCAATGTATAAGGTATATTTTTCAACTATTTTCTCTCAATATATGCCCTTCTTTTTCATTTTTTTGCAATATCTCTTGAAGAGCAAAAGTTTTTTATGGTTTGGTTTGGTTTCATTGGCTCATTTTATTGATCTTTTTTTCCCCTTAGTTTTTCCTTTTGTGTGTTGTATCTAATAAATCTTTGGTAACTTAGGAAACCCAAAGTCACCGATATTTTCTCTCATTTTTTTTCTGAAATGACTTTCAAGTGGCAAAAACCCCTAGCATTTTTTTTCCTTTTAGTTCCTCTGACTACCTACTTAATACTAAATCCAATAACAAATTTTCTTCCATCAGGGAAGTGTACTGAGAATCATCAACCCTTTGGCCCATGGAGAAATGCTTGTAAAGTAAATTTTTACTTTTGTCCACAGTAAATTTTTATTTTTTTGCTGTAAATGTTCATGTGTTGGCTCCACAGGGGCACTTCCTGCTAGTGTTCTTCCTTTGGGTATTCCCAAAAGCAAACTCTACATAAGGTGTATGAGGACAATCATATGTGTGCTTGGAAATACTTTATCATCTGGTCTTAGGATGTAAATATTCAAAACATGGCCAATTTTAAGCTGTCCATGTCACATCAACCGAATTGCAAAACTACTGAAAGTTTAATAATTGGCCACCTGAGCCGATGAAGTCTGCTCCCCCACACCACCAAGCATAGGTAGCTTATTTGAGATGTTTCCCAGGAATCAGAAGTGAAAGAGTAAAGGAAATTAGACAATAAGTGAAAAAGAGGGAATTAGAAAACTGGTTACCAATACGGACAACTAAGCTCAGTCCCACTGCGGATTCTTGGAGAAACAGTGTAGGTCACAACTTGGATTCATTCCAGTATGGGCTGAGAAGAAAGGGTATTGCTTCACTGACTCCTACTTCTACTCCCTGTTTCATGGACAGTTGTCCCTGGGTTGTTAAGCTCTGGGAACATTCAGGGTGCTCTGCATGTGGGCTGAGGAACATTCCTAGAACTGGTGGGACCTCAGGCCAAAAACAGAGCCACAGGGGAGGTGGGAGGATGTCATGAGTAGGAGGCTACTCGTGTTTTCAGCTATCTGATGTCAGATTTGGGCTGACAAGTACATCTGTTCCACTTACCACACACTGTTTTAAAGTCCTGGATCACCACTAGTCAACAGTATCACCTGCTAGATCCATGATTAAAGACATCAGTCTCTACCTCGTGCAAATTTACTGAGATAACATAACCAAGAAGAGGCACCTTTGTTATCTGTTAAGGCATGTGTCCTTTATTGACTGATACCAGCAGATTTAAAGTCTCCACCTGGTCAGACCCTAGCAATACATTGACACTTTCTACAGGAACCATGATGTGCAGTCCTCTGTTCAGATAGTAGACTTTGTTTTCTTCAAAGAAGGGGAAATTATTCCTTTGTCAGTTCTTTAAAAAGAGAGGTAATGTAATGAGTAATAGAATCTAATCAAACAGTCTCTCCATTCAGGCCACTTGATGGTTGGAATTATGTGTATAGTGGAGCAAGGGAGGAGGTATCTTGTAAAGCAGCAGAGAAGTCATATTCAGATGTCTTCTTAATTGAAGTGGGAGCATCTTGGATACTAGCAGCTGTCTGACCTCCTGAGGTATTTCTACTGACTTTTCCTTGCTTGGATATCTGACCTAATGTTGCTGTGGTTATGTAGATCAGAGAAAATCTTATCATAACAAACAATAAGACAGTTTCTTAAAAGCAGAAGTCCAGTCTTTCATGCAGCAAAAGCTAGCTCTCCAAGGCTGTCTTCTCCATGGGGGAAATGTCCCACAGATGTGGAACAGATGGGTCCAGATTTAGACACCATCTGCTTTTCAGCTGTAATTACCATCGGATCCAGGGGTGCATTGGATTTACCAATGAGTTGGCCATCTCACTAACCGCCAGGGAATCCAAAGTCATGTGTTTGTTGGAATGTGAATCTTGGGTTGGATTTCTTTGGAGGGGCAACAACTTGTATGACACAAAGAGAAAAAAGGAAACAAAGCTGTTCAGCTGGCAAACCACTCCATGTGCCTGTTTCTGTGGAACTGTCCTCTACAGATAGTCCAAGAGAAGTAAGCTCGCTGATCCTTTCTTGTGATTTGGTAAAGAAAAGAACTTCTCTAAGTCCATTTCTATTTAATTGGTCCCACTTTTCTAATAAATTGATTAAAATAATAACAATACCCTCCCAGCAATAATAATGCTACCTAGCATTTACTGAATTCACTATTCTAGCTATGGGGTAAAGATTTTGCATGCATTTGTTTCAAAACAACCCTATGAAGTAGATATTATTATTTTTCCAGTTTGCAGACAAAAATATGACTAAAGCCTTATGAGGTTTAACTGCTCGCCTATCTGCCCCAGCTGAGCTATGAACCCAGGTTATCTGACTCCTGCTTCATAATCAGGCCACCTCGTTGCCTCTGCTGCTGTATTCACAGTGAGGAAGAGCTGCATGATTAGACAGCAAGTTTCTCCCATTCTTGTTTTGTAAGATGCAAGAGGGAACTGGAAAAACTCAAAGATACCACTGTCTTCCACTCCATTACATCCTCAATGGATGCACTTCTCTTGAGCCTTAGTGTGTTCTACCCCAGTATGCCTTTAGGTAGCCAACAGGCTTCTTATTTACTACTCTATGTCTTGCTTTCTCTGAGCCCTGGGGTAAGGGCCTCAAAGCATGATTACATTTCGCTCCCTGTCTTCCAGTCCCAGCTCCTAATGCTGGCATCAACATCTGCAAACTGCAGCAATAGTTCCTCCTCATTAACAAGGAGAACATCTATGTTACTCCTCAAATAGCAAAGAGGATTTTTCATAGCACAGTCTGATAGCATCTTTCTCTTGAGGCCTGGTTGCTTTTTAAGGGCACTCACCAGGTGATCTGGTCACAAAGGGGACACACTGAGATCAGGAGTCATTTCTACCAAGGCGCCACCATTCCCTGGGTTACCTCTAAGTATACAGGCCGCCCACATCAGCCAGAGGAGAAAGATCCCATGAGCCCAGCCAAGCTAATTGTCTGACAAGAGTCTTGAATCTCTTATTTAACAGTCCATAGTAATCATCTGGTAATTATTTCAGTGGATTGTCACTGAAGTGTGAAGTTGAAACTAGGGAACTTTGGTCTGCCTTGGTTAGCGGTACTAAGTCTTAAGTGAGAAAATGAACATCAAAGTTGAAATCCCATAAAAGCCTGTTGACTTCATTCATTAACAGAGAGCCCCAGACTGGAGCCCTGTCCATGGCCATCCAGCTGGGTAGCCCCTGACTCCCACCCCCAGGTGGATCCCTGCAACCTGTTACCACCAATGCATATTCCCTACTACTCCAGGAACACGTGTTAGGGACTAGTTTGGTCCTGTCTATAGCATGCAATAGAGACACACCATTAAGGATCTAGTCCCAAACTGAGGAAGTTGCCATGGCATCCATTGGTGCCCATGCTAGAGTCAGGGCACCAATCTACTGGGACAGCCAGCCATCACTGTAACAAACTGGAAGAATGATGCCACTTAGCCTGGGTTTCTACATGACAAAAGTCCTTACAGGATTGAAGACAGAGTAATCCTGTCTACCCAGAGCAGACTGGCACCTGAAGTAGAAATAAGAAGCATCAGCATTGTCCTGAGCTGGATATAGTGACACACACCTGTAGCCCCAGTGCTCAGGAGGCTGATACAGGGGGATCATGAGTTCAAGGCTAGCCTGCGATATATAGTGAAACCCTGTCTCAAAAATCAAACAAAACAAAACAAAAATCTTCCTTCTATTTGGTACTACCCACCAACTTCTATGACATACATTTTAATATATGGTCTATCCAGCTGAAACTTTAAAACTGAATGGCACTTAGTATTTAGCAATGTTAAATAAAATGTTTTGCCCTCTAAATATTAAAGCTGTAAATTCATTAGCCAGACGCTGTGTACTTCAGAGGAAAACAAAAGAAACTTGAAAAAGAATAACAGAAAAATGGTGAAAAATTCGCAGAATGTTTTTCAGAATCCCATGTTTGTGTCCATAAAAAGAATTACGAAGCACCTTTTATTTCTGTATACACGTCTTTTATTAATTAGAAGACTTGCTTTGTCCTCCCTCTGCCATGGAATAGTGTTGAGTAAATATTTAGAGAACACGGGTTTAAAGAGGCTCCTGGTTATGCGTCTGCTTTGCGTGCTCGAGTATCAGGCTGGTCTACTCTTGGCCACTGGCCAGGCCTGGCTTCATCCTGCTGTTTGATGTTACCTGGCAGCTGTGGTGTCCACCAGGTCCCAAGACTGTTTGCAGAGAGAATGACTAGAAAGTGACAGGAAGGCAAAGCTGCAAACATCCTCCCTTGCTACAAAAGGAAATTCGCATTAGAGCCATGAGCTCTGGCTTGGATGGAGATACAAACAGAGCTGAAGCGCAGCTTGTGCCCTGTACTGATTCTGTCACTTCGGGCATATGTTATCTCTGCCTAAGTTTCCTTGTCAGGAAAGTAGTGTCTACCTCATGTGGTTTAGAGGATTAAGTTTTAAATCAGTATAAACTCATGATCAATGTTCAGCAAATACCAGCAGCATCATTACCATGGATACTTTCGTTATCATCATCACGATCATATCACAATCACTATCACCATCCTCATCATCACGTGATACCACCACCACCATCATCACCATCACCACCGCCACCATCGCCACCCTCGCCACTATCACCACCGCCACTGTCACCGTGATCACTGTCACCACATCACCATCACCATCATCACCGCCAACACCGTCACCATCGCCACCCTCGCCACTATCACCACCGCCACCATCACCGCCACCATCACCACCATCACCACCGTCACCACTGCCACCATCGCCACCCTCGCCACTGTCACCACCACCAAGGTCATCACTGTCACCACCCTCACTATCATCACCATTCCTGTCAATACCATCACCAGCACCAGCAGCACCATCATCCTAAGGGTCACCAGTGGAACCAACAAAGACTTCTGTTTGAAACAGATAGCCTTGACTTGTGCAGCCCAGTAGTTCTGCATGGCATGCAGGACTCTCCCCAGACTGCCTGTGGCCTGTCGCCCAGCCTCATTTGTCTCTGCTTCCTTCATCACAACCTGTGCTCCAGCAACAGTGAGTATTTATAGTTTTCAGCACAAACCATGTTCGTTCATGACGTGGTGCTCTTATTCATACTGCTCCCTTGCCCATTCTTCCCTCTTCACTTAATGCCTGTTCATCTTCCTGGATGCGAAGTAAGTGCCAGTGCCTCCAGTCGCCTCCCCATGCTCATCCACCACTCACTCTGCAGAGTGCTAACAGCACCCACTCTGGTTACCTGTCCAGCTGGCATGCTGGTGCTGCATCGGACCCTGTGAATCCTCTTTCCTGATTTGCACGCCTCTCCAGCTGCCCTGGTGTGCTTTGCTCACTGAGATGCTGCAGTCATCTCTCCAACTTGCACTGAGAGTGAAAAGTACTGGGAATTTGCATTCTTGGAGTGATTGGCAGCCAATACTTGGCTGGTGCAGTACTGGGTAAGCCCAGCTCCTTTGATTCCAGGCAGGGTTTTATCTAGCTTGGATAGAGTCACTCAAACAGGGTTGACATCCAGTTTCTGTGCAGGATCCAGCCCAGGTTGAGGTGTCACCAGGCCTTATTCTCCTCCTTGGCTTTTTCTTATCTTTGTCCTGCCTTCCCTGCCACCTCATTGGCCTCCTATTGTGTGTGGGTTTTCACCTGAGAGTTGGCTTCTAGGCATCTATCCACAGTGGCTTCAGGAAAACAAGTGTCCTTCTTCTTGGATGGCCTCATGTCACCTGAAGACTGATGTCCTTTCTCACTAACAACACCCTTTAAAATGTGGATGGAACAGCTACTGGGCAGGAGAGAACTCCACATCCTCCAGCCGGGAATCTGCTAAGAGTGGGGCCATGTGATTATGATCAAAGCTTTCAAGGTCCTAGGGCCCCCAGGTTTGGCTATGTGGTGACTCTGCTCATAGGGTATGCTTGCTGCTCCCTCAAACCTCAGTCTGTTCATCTATAAAATGGAGATCTTGCCACCCAAATTGGAATGTGGGGGTGCTGAGTCCCTCTGTGGGAGGCTCCTGAAGGTCAGGTGTGACTCATTCTTTCAGCAGCAGGAAGCTTCTTCACCTTCCCTGCAGTGAGCTGGGAAGGTGTTATGGGGACTCCTGTCTTCGTGGTGCATTGCCACATTAGACCTGAGATGGATTTGTGTCCTTCCCTCATCCTTCTGCTTCTTTTGACTCCTCTCCCTCTCCCTCTGCCTCCCTTCTCCTTTCTCTCCTCCTTGCTGTCCTGGTGGCCTCCTCTGCTGACTCCATCCCCTTCTCCTTCTGAGTCCCACTCTGCATGGGAACCCCAGCCTCCAAGGGCAGGGCTCTTGTGTCTGTGCCTCTGGCTTCCCAGCTCACCTGATGAGAGACAGGACAAAGGGAAGAAGGCAGGAGGAGAGGGAGGTTGGTTTTTCCCACTCCCTCCTGGCCCTGCAGAGTCTGGCAGCAGCTGCTTCTGGTCTCCTGTGGCTGTAGACCTGCCAAGAAGGCCCCTCCCAACTCACTGCAGTGGCAACTCTGGGCCTGCTCCTTGCGCCTCAGGCCTAAAGGAGACAACAGCTCCCTGCAGTTGTGAAATTCTAGGTGCCTCTACAATGTGCCTTGGTTCCCCTAACTGCTGCAAATCAGCCCTTCACCATAGACTGCAATTAGAAAAGTGATCTTTGGTTCAACTCTTTGGAGTTGTTTCTGTTTGCTGCCTAGACATTGTGAGGAGACAGCCCTACCCCTGCTATTCTAGACTTGTCCCTTGGAGGAGTCCTGTGGCCCCACCAGGGTTCTCTGGGACAAGAGAACACACAGAGACCCTCCCATTGGGTTCCTGGGAGAAGCACCTAATGCTGTTAGGAATGCAGATTCTAGGCCCTCCCATATGTGTCAGTCAGGACTTTCAGAAGTGGTGCTGGGGCCTCCAACTGGATGCATTTCCCAGCATACTCAGGTGAATATTTTGTGTGACATAGTGACATATGTGACCCTTTATTTACACATTAGATAAGAGATCTGGCATCAGGTCTCACAATTACTTATTTTTGCAGTTTAATAGTGATGTGAATGGCAGTGCAAGGTCCCTGCTACTCCAATAGTGTGATACAAGGGATCTGCAATTTCCACAGAAAACACTGTCCTGGATGTTGCCAATATGCGATGGCTTCTTGCCTGTGTCCATGGAGAGCAGGATCCGGAACTCCCATTACAAATTATTGATAACAGTAGCACATTAGAGCAACTATAGCTGACAGTGGTGCATTATGTATTTCAAAATAATTAGAAGAGAGGACTTTGAATGTGAAAGTTTAAGATGATGAATATTCTAACCACTCTCAGTGGATCCCTACCCAGTGTACACATGGATCATGTTGGAGCTGGGTGGGGCTATAACTCAGTGGTAGAGCACTTGCCTAGCATGTGGGAGGCCCTGAACAAAAGAAAAAAGGAAGGAAGGAAGGAAGGAAGGAAGGAAGGAAGGAAGGAAGGAAGAGAAAGGAAAGGAAAGGAAAGGAAAGGAAAGGAAAGGAAAGGAAAGGAAAGGAAAGGAAAGGAAAAGGAAAAAAAACATTGTACCAATAAATATGTACAAATAACATGTCAGTTATTGAACAAATTAATTAATAATAAAGAAGTTGTTGAGAACAAAAATGTACTTTTATCCCCTCCAAATCATCCAGCTGGTCAGTTCTTCCTAAGTGTTGGGGCTGCTGGGAGCTGCTGGACCCAGCCTGAGAGCCAGTCTGCAGGATGGAGGGCTCTACAGTAGGGCATCTGGAGTCTCAAGCAGACAGTGATAGTGCTGGTAGTGGACACATACAGCAGGCTGTTGGAGTCAGGAGAGAACGTGGAGGGGAAGAGGACACAGAGGGATCTAGAATCTTGTCCCCCTATTGAATGGTGTTCCAGAGATGGCAAACTTCTCATTTCCAGAGCTCCAAACTGTGACTCCCAGTGTGGTAGCTACAAGAATTCTGGACAACCAGACATATCTTCTGTTGCTTTGGTGGTGCTGGGCCTTAAACCTAGGCCTCCAAATGTGTCAGACAAGCATCTACCACAGCACCACACCACAGCCCCAACTGGGCTTTATGAAACCCCATTAGATAAAATAAGGACAAAATCTGTGTTCACAGAGCAGGTGCGTTTGCGTGGACTCCTTTCCTTTGAACTTGAGTCCTGGCAGGACCAACTTTTTCAGTTGGCAGTGACCCCAAAGGCTGTCACAATGCCAGGCTTCCAGTGACCATGGCTGGGGTCCAGGTCAGGGTCCCCTCGGCTTGAGAAGGCCACTCGTTCAGAGTGGCCCAACTTGACGCCAGGTTGCATTTCTCCCTCACCTCCCTTCTCCCTTGCATTAGCTTGAGGTCTTCCAGAAGCAGAGACAAGACAAGGACTAGTGAGTAGCTGCTCAGGAGGCAGAAGGAGGTGTCACTGGATGTGGGAGGTGAGAGAGAAGGCAGCTGCCAGCTGTGTGCATGAAGTGAATCCAGCAGGACAGTGTGGCCTCCCCACCCAGAGAACCAAGGAGCTGGTGCTGGCCTGCAGATCTCAGCAGTTCTGGGATGAGGGAGCCAACCAGGGCTAATGCCCAGGCACTTCCTATTGGGAAGAGCGTAACATCAGAAAGTCAGAGGAGCTGGAAATCAGTAAGGCCTGAAGAACATGGTGTGACAGCAGATGCTGATGCCCAACTGCTAAATCCTTCTTCCTGCCCCTGTCTCAGGTCTCTGGTTCAGAAGCCCTGGTCTTGCATCTGTCCTCAGTGACTGAAGCCCATGGGTCCTCCTGGAAGCAGAGCTAAGAGGCTCTGTTCTCAGTTCCACCATCACCTCCCAGGGCTGTGAAATCCAGAGCCTGTAATGGGAGAAAAGGCTCTTACCAGAAAAAAAATGCTTTTTAAGCAATGTTTTTAAAAGTTTCTTTTCCAATATTTTTTTAAAGGATGAGATAAGGTCTCATTATGTAGTTCAGACTGGCCTTGAACTCACTCATGTATTCCAGGCTGGCCTTGAACTCTTAGTAATCTTCCTGACTCAACCTCCCAAGTGCTGGGTTTACAGGCCTGTGCCACCATAGCTGGCTGCAGTCTTAATCATATGATCTCTTGAAACTGAAAAAGACAGGGTGTGTTTGAGATCCTACCCCCTAGGAAAGTTAGAGCTCTTCCCTTCCAGTCCCAACTCTTGCAGCCCTTGTCCGGGAATCGCTTTCCTTTCTTGGAGTAGAAGATGGAGACAGCGGGGCCAATGATGCAGTAAAAGGAGATTCTCTGTGAAAACTGATGACTGTGGACGCCACATAAAACAGCAAGGCTCAAGCGGTGCCACAGGCACAAACTTGCCCACCCAGTTTAGGAGCACTTGTGTGCATTGACCTTCTGGCCAGTCTGTTCTCCTCCATGAAGTCATGGGACACAGCAATTTCTTGTTGCCCTGGGTATAGTTTAGTTTAACCCCCATAACTAAAGCTCTCTCATTTTCTTAGTTCAAATCAGCCTCTCATATTGCTCCATGGGACTGTATTTACCTTTCAGAATCTCAGTTCAGTAGCCATCTCTGTGGGAAGCCTTCTCCAACCTCTCTCACTACCTCTCCAACAGAGTATCATCTTCTGAGTCCCTCCTCAGTGAGAAAGACTATCTCATGTAGCTGAGGGCTGCAAGACTGGAAAAATAGAGAGCTCCTTTCCTCACATAATAGAAGTCCAGAGGGGAATGGTTTCAGCACCAGTCCACCTAGAGAACTGTGTCCTTGGGCCTCAGCCACCCATAGATGTGAATATGTGTCCTCTTGCTTGTTGTCTTGCGACCATACAATGGCTGCTGCCACTCCAGACATCACCACAAGCCAAGATGAAAGGATAACTTTAGTCAGATCTCTGCGTTGTTCTCATTGGCTAAAACTGTGTCACATGACCAGGGCTAGTTCCCAGATGTCTATAAAAGCTGAGGGTGTTGTTACTTGGAACAGTGGTGGAGTTGTGGCTGCAAGATAAAGTCGATGGCTTGTGGATAGAACCAGTAGTGTCTGCCACATTACAGATCTCTGCCCAGGGATCCCCACCCCCTGAGTTAAGGGGAGCTACATATCTTTGGAACTCCAAAGTGGACTTCAAGTGACTCTCTTTTGCCCAAGGACAGTGCCATAGACCCTTGCCCCCACTGACGCATCTGGCTTTGGGTCAGCATTCCACACATTATTGTTGAGTTTATAGACAAAGAACTCTTAAAACTCTAAGCCATGCCTGCCTCAGAGTAGAATGGGCTTTGTCCTAGTGGCTCTGGTATGCATACTTGAGGCAGATAGGCAGGGAAGCTGGTCCCAGAGACTGAGGAGGGTCTACTTGCCTTCGTGCCTGGCCGTTTTCCAAGGATGGCTGTTTTCCACCGTTGGAAGTGTTCCCTCATTGTAGTTTCACTGTGATGCTTTTATTATCTTGGCTGTCTCTGATATCCACAATCAACATATTGCCACGGTGATGTAGAGGAGCAGATGGCCTCACAGCCCCAGGGACGTGCAACAGGAAGCAGTGGCTTGGCACAGGGGTCCCTGGGTCCAGATGAATGGCTGAACTTGGCCTGGCCTTGGCTGCCCATGTTGGAGGGTTAGTTGCTGGTCACCTGATCTCTGGTTGCCACAGCAGGGACAGCTGGGCTCTGCACGACACGTCTCTCCCTCCAGCAGGCTGGCATGGGCATGTCCCCATGGCACATTCTGTTGCCATGACGACCATGTGCTGTGTGCTCAAGCCCCCTTGTCTGCTTGTGCTTCTCACCCATGCCCTACAAGCTGCCCAGAAGCCACTGAGATCAATCCCTGCTGAGGGTTCTATGAGGTGGGAGGGCCAGTCAAAGCCATATAACTGGCAAGTGTCACATCTCTGGCTTCACCTGAGACCCTTCACTAGTCCTCCACACCCACTGAGGCTCTAAGCTATGTCTTTTTCAGCAGCTGCATGCACGTGGTCATTGCTACTGAAGCACTTCTTTTGCCAAATGCCAGAGCTGGCACTAGCCACTCCACGAATATCACCCTCCTGAGGACCCACTCACTTCCTCAAAGTCCTTCTGTGCAAGCACCGCTGGGCGGCGGATAGGTCAAGTATGCAGTAGACACAGTATCCTGAGTATCTTCAGTTGCACTGTGGTGGCTGTCTCAGTGTCCCAAACTGATTCAAAATGTTTCCCTTTCACGATCATTTTGACTTTGAGGAAGAGCCTGAAGTCACGTGGTGTCAGAGCTAGTGAAATAAGGTGGATAAGGACAGTGTCACGTTCCTAGGAGCCTGTCTTCCCGTGTGATGGCACTTGTTAGCAACATTACTCGTATTTATGACCAGTGAAGACTCACAGAAGAGGACTTCCAGAAGTGCTACAGGAAGTGGCAAGATTGATGGGACAAGTGTGTTCAAAGTGAAGAAGAGCACTTTTTCAGGGGATTCAAGGCAATGTATCTTTTACCATAATATTGTATTTTTTATCTAAATATTCACAGTATATTGTGGCCACCCCTTTCTTGCAAACATGGCTCATGCTCTGGGCTACACATAGTATTACTAAAGCAGGGATTCTCTCATGGGGGCTCTGGTGAGATTCCATGGGGAATGCCCTGTGACTATGAGACTCCAACTAAAGCACCAAGCAACCCCTGTCTTCTCCAGACACCCCTCAGTCCTCATGACCAGGATGGGTCCCACACAGCTTGTCTGCTCCAAGACTGAGGGGCTTGGATTCCAGGGTGTTTAGGGAAGTAGCACATTTGGGCCACCCCAGGGTTTGGGCTACCTCAGTTATTTTTGAGAATTCAAATCTACCTTGTGTTTTATAGTGCATCTTATAAAAAATGGTAATAATAGTAGATTGCAATGAGCAATCCCAAACGGTTGATGGCTGGGGTTCTAAACTGTGCTTCCTTCTTTGCGTTAGAGGAGATCGCTCACTAGTAGGTGAGCTAAAGGTGAGAGGATGTGGCAGTGGGGTGACAAGCTGGAGATGACCCCATAGGGAGAAGCAGCTGTGTCCTTGACAGAGTCTGGAGAGTTGTGGGGTCTAATCTGAGCCCCAGTCTCAGCCAGTTGCATGTCTTTGGGCAACCTGAACCATGCTCTGGGTCCCCTGAGAGGTAAGACCCATAGGAGCTGGAAGAACTAAGCAACAGAGTTGTAAAGTATCCAGAGCGAGCCTGGCATTTCTGGCTCAACAAAGAGTGGCCGATATGACTGTAATTGTCATTAGTGATACTACCATACCCTCCAGAAACAAGGAATGATGGGATAAGTGTGAAAGTGACTGACTCTTCAAGAAGTTTGTGCCAGTTGCACTGATATTGCCATCAATAACACACTTCCTGTGGGCATCTTAAATTTGGATTTTGTACCTGGTTTTTTTCCTTTATCCTGTTTGTTTGTACAAGTTATTTGCTTTTCCAGTGGGAATCTGTTTTTTAGTAACTGGAAAGAGATTTATAGTAGAGTTTTTTATAACCACTATGGCAGCCTGGCCTCCCATGCCAAGAGGGGTGCTGAAGCAGGCAAGGAGCCATTTTGCCATACAGGACCCCCAGAGTCTGCAGAGGTGCTTTATCAGTGGGTATCTGATGGATAGTGAGTGCTCCCCTTTCTCGTGGCCTTGGGCTGGGTGGCCAATGTAGTTTTCCCCAGTTGTTAGCCTAGAAAGCACTGAGAGCATGGCAGATCCATCTATTTCTCATCCCGACTCAAATAGTGACACTAGAGTGTGTTCCATGGAGATCCTTTCCCTGGAACAAGATCAGTGCTTAATATGGGAGCTCATGCTTGGTGAGATGGTTCATAAACTCTTGCATGGAGCTGGCTGTTTCAGTGAATTGACTGTGTCAGTGACAGACAGCTTATTTAGGTCTTGGTTAATCCACAGATGTGCAGTTCTGTGCTTCATTTACTGAATTTGGATGCCCTTTCAAGGGTAATGCTATAACCTGTATATTTCTGGATCAGCCAACCCATATGGCAAAAGAGGGCTTAAGTCCATTATAATTTGGAAATGTATTTTCTGGCTTATCCACAAGGGTGCAAATCACACCATTAATTATTTTTAAACTGACATCTTCAAAAACAACTCCAGGAAAATGATTTTGTACAGATTATAAATGTATCAATCAATAAAAATTATATTTAAGATTGCTCTGCATGCCAAGTCTCCCGGCTCCTGAGAGATAAGCAAAGTATTAAACAGAGCCTTTACTTCTAAGATCTCCTTTCACCTACAAAAATTATACAAGAATACAAATTCAGGGTGGAAAAATTAGAAAATATGGATGGTGATTACAAAATACAAGTAGATTTATCACAAGGAGAAATATGGCTATTATTTTGATAGGTGACCTTAAAAACTCTTATATGCAAATGTACTTATGTAAGTGTGCATATGCACATATAAACCTAGACAATTTAACAAAAAAGAGAAAGCCCATATGCTTTTGTAACACTTTTCATCTGGCTATGTATTGAGAATGTTCCTTCATCCCTAAATGTGGATTTATATAATCCCGTTTAACAGCATTTCGTTGGGTGATGGATCATAGTTTATGTAACCATCCCCTGTGGTATCGTTGGCTAGGTTTTGATCATTTATTATAGTCAGCAGTTCGGGAACAAATATACCTTTGTGAAAATTTGTCTGATGTTTCCACAGAGTCAGGTGTTAAAGTATATACTTTGGAAGCTTGCAAACTGGTGGAAGAGACAAAACACATACTCATAAAAAGAAAACAAGTTCAGACTGAGGGAGCTGGGAACCAAATTAATGCCACAGCCAGGAGTAGAAGGCTTCAGATTGTTTCATGGTTGGGTTGTGACGGGCTTTGTGAAGGACAGCTGTGAGTGACAGACACTCAACTCAAAACAGCCTAAGTGCCAAAAGGCACGTTACTGGTCATGAGGTTAGAAAGTCAGTTTGGTTTGAGACTGAGTCAGGCCCAGGGTTCACACACATTTCGTTGGGCATGTCAGTGTGTATGTGTGAGCATGCATACGTGCCAGCTCCATCTCCTGGCTGGGTTTCTGGATGTTTGGGCAACACTCTCAGGTCATCTTTCTCTCTCTAGACCCTCTCTCACAAAGAGAGAGGCCCTCTCCCTAGCTTCTTGACTGACCCCTCCAGGGCCCAGTAGGTCATCTGCATGGGTTGCTTGCCTGTGGCTTGAGGTGAGGATAAAGGCCCCATGTTAGAGAGCGGTGTGCAGTAGGGGCAGGTGTGGGATGTCAGTGAGGGACATCACTAGCAAGGGTGGTGGAAAGAAATCATCCCCTGTAGATACTCTGGGCTACTGGGCACAGGAAACTCCCAGTGAAATTGGCCTCAGCAATTCTATGGTAAGGTAGAAGTCCAGAGGCAGAATGGACTCTAGCACCATAAGATCAGTGGCTCAGTGATGTGATTAAGGGCTCAGGTGCTTTCTGACTCAAGGTCAACTTCATCCCAAGTCAGATCTCCTTCACTATGACTGCCAGGGACCATTAGAAGCCACAAGTTCCTGTCCATAGCTAGCAACATAGGGTGAGAAATGCTTCCCTTTGGCAAGACTGGTAGAATCCTTCCTGCTATCTGAACTTCTGGCAGGGGAGACTAGCAGCAGGCAGATTGATTGAACATACACCAAAAATAGGGGGGAGAAAAACAAGATACAGGTGGTAGAGGAAATGGGTGGAGGGTTGGCACTAGAGTAGGGGCCTCAGGGTATGAGGAAGAGGGCAGTAGGGTGTCAGGAACAGTGTTCTAGGCAGAGGGAACAGCAAATGTACAGGCCTGAGGCAGCATCTGTAGCACACTTGGGAGTGAGTAGGTGACAGGCACTGAGGAAAGCTGGACTGGGTCGCATGGTCTGTAGCAGGCTTCTCAGAGACACTGTACTTTGCATCAGAGGTTAGGTTCCTGACAACAGAAGACATCATTGAAGCACAAGGTGGCAGGACCCTTGCCTCTGGCTCTGCCTGAATCTATTTCCTCCTGTCTTCCAGGCCATGTACATGTTCTATGCCCTGGCCATCGTGTGTGATGACTTCTTTGTTCCCTCCTTGGAAAAGATCTGTGAGGTAAGTGGCTCGAATTCTATGCTCTTGGTGGTTGCAGCCACTTCCATGAAGTCCTGGGCTGTCTTGGCCAGCAGGCACCTGCACATCAAGAGAGAAGGCTGACATCTGCACGGATGCTGCCTCCGTCCACATAGAGTTTCAGGGTGCCAGTGGATGACTGGACTTAGACCCACGTCTGGCCATCAGTTATGCTGCTACATACGTCCCTTGGTATCAACAGGCACTTGGTTCCTGGACCCTCAGGGATACCATAATCCATTGGTGTCCAAGTCCCATGTATAAAATGGTGTACCACCTACAAAAACCTACGCATGTCCTCCCGTACACTTTAAATCACCAGTATAGTAGAAATGCTACATAAATGCTGCTTCTGTTTTTCTTTTGTGGTGCTGGGGATTAAAACCCAGGGCCTCGCACAGGCCCAGTGAAACACTCGACCACTGAGCTACATCCCCAGCCCTGTACTGTGCCATCAAAGGCATAATGACAAGATAAGAATCTGTACATGTTCAGTACATATGCAATTATTTTTCAAACGTGTTCCATTCACCTTTGGTCACATGTGCAAGTTCAAAGCCCTTGGAGATGGAGGCCCCAGCGTACTGGTGTTGCGCTTCCCTGCTTTCTTTGCCTCCTTGCCCTGCCCTTCCTTTCTCCAGTCTTCCACCTTCCTCCTGTTTCCTTCTGCTCCCACAGCCCTCCTCGGGTGACCCGTGTGGTCCTAGGGTAAGACCCTCATTCACCCAAACCTCCCAGTCATCGTCCTCTCTCTGCATCACAGAAATGTCCTGTGTGAAGGCCCTGAAACTGAGATGAGGAATTCGGGCACAGAGGTGAGGAGAGTGGCTGCTGCTCTGTGCCATATCATCACAGAGAGTGCCAGGCTGAATTGCACTTCCGCCACTTTCATCAAAAAATACTCAGCCTATGCGGAGCTCTCTCGTTCTTCTGCCCTGTTTCATCTCTTTGTTGGTTCTAAAATATACTTTCTTTTAGCTCCAGCTCTGCATTTGATTTAGGGTATTTATAATTCAGAATCTCGGTTTTCAGAAGTGAGCTCTCCCAGACATACCTCCTGCCTGCACCCCAGTGTCTTACACCAGGGGTCTTCAAACCTTGAGGCCTTTCCTGCTCCTCACCTCGACCCCATGGGTATGGTGTGACCCTGGGGAAGGGCCAGGGTTTGTTTCCACTAAGTCTCTAGGTGAGGCTGAGGCTGCTGTCTGGAAGCCACACTTGGAGAAATGCTAACTTATGCAGCCCCTCCTGCACCCTGGAAGCTGTTGGTTTTCTATGCAGATAAATAAATCCTCATTGCATGATAACCCCAGAGAGGACATGGGAGTGGGACCTCTATGTGGTGACAGTGGGGTAAGGAATGTGAGGTGGTGTCCGAGACACCTGTGCACAGGCGTGGATGCCCCAGTCACAGCAGTGCAGCCTAGGTGCGAGGTCATTGTGTGTCACAGGGGAGGAAGTGTTCAGTACCTGTAACTGAGGTCCACTGTGACCTCTGGAATACGGAGGGGTCCATGAAGGGATAGTTCCAGGACCCACCTCAATGCCAAAACCGACACCTGCTCAAGTCCCTTGTATAAAATGACCATGGTAATTGCTTGAGGCCAATTGTTGATAATGCAGATTCCTTTCCCAAATCGTCTTTCATTGCTGGGGGGAAACCCACATTGATCTCAAGCAGGTACCAAGCACATGACACACCCTCCTGTGCACATTGAATCTCTCTCGATGACCTACAATGCCAAATACAGAACAGATGCTATGTAAACTATATTTAAACTGTATAAACTCTATATAATACCAAATACGGTGCAGAAGCTATGTCCTGCTATATTGTTATTGTTTGAAATAACCAGAACGAATCTGGACATATTCAGTGTAGACTCAATTTTTTTCTGAATATTTTGCATCTGAAGTTAGTTGAACACATAGGTGAAACCCAGGATGCAGAGGGCCCACTGTACCACCGTCTGACAGGGTGGGGCATTCTTCATACAAGGCAAAGTGACTCTGTGCCTTTCCCATGCCACTTCTTCACTGTTAAGAGCAAAGGTACTATGGTCTAGAAATATAAATTCAGCTGTCAACGTGTGTCCTATTTAATTGAGGAAACACCCAGAACTGGCAAGAGGTACACTGTCTTGTAGGAGAAAGCTTGGTCACTGTAAGTGGCAAAAAGAGAAGGCAGGAGTGAATGTTTTTAACAAAAAGTTTAAGAGAGGAGAAAAGGGAAACAAATTGTTTCGTTGAAGGGGGAATGTGATTGTTATTGGGTCTCTGACATACCAGAAACTCGCTCAGCTACTAAAGGAGTGTGGAATGAATGGGCTCATTTCTCTTTATCCCTAAAACCCTACCAGGTGACTACAGTTACTCCCTCTTTAGCAAAAAAGAGGCCAGGGTCCAAGATCTGAGTATCTTGCCCAGCTCACGAAACTGCTCAGGGCTAGAGGCATGCTCAGAATCCAAGGTGGGCCCCATGGGCTTCGTGTTAATTGCCCCTCCACTCTGCAAGGTGAGCTCGTACCAGCCATCAGGGCTGGTGGATGTGGAAGAAGGACCGCATTCCTCAGCTCCCTGCTCCCTCCCCAAGTCTGATGTTAGGAGCAAGGTCAGTTAACAAGAGCAGAATGGCTGTCTTCACAGACTGCTGTTGGCCCTGATTATTGAGCAGGCATCCACCTGCTTGTGAGCCATGGGACAGAGCTGTCTGTTTGCAGATCCCAGATGTTCATAGATGTTCACCTCTTCCTGGGGCTATGGCTTCTCACCAGATGAGGGGACCATGGCACTTTTCACCCACCCGTGGTGGCAGGGGCTTTCTTGGCACACCTTCACCATCCCAATCTCCTTCTGGTGATTTGATAGCTTGCATCCAGATGTTGCACCTAGACCAAAGTTCAGGTGGGGCAGAGAAACCAAAAGGATGTTTTCAGCTTTTGTGAAAGATGATTTGGGAGAGGAATCTGCACAGCTCAACAAATCATAGCTTGGGGTAGATTCCCATTGGTCTGACATACTTTGAAAGCAGTTCAATCAGTTGAAATCAGAAAAAAATACAGGCCTGTGGAGAGGCAAGAGAGAGGAAGTGGGAGGACGGAAGAGGATGAACAGGAGAATCGAGCTTTGATGAGAGGGCCAGACCCTGGCGTTTGCAAAGTTCCTCCTCTTTCTCAACCTTGTTCCTGCTTGAGCCTCACTTTCCCTTTTCCCTTTGTGTGAAATGGGTCCCCAGTTTTGTGCAGCCGAGTTGCCTCTCAGGACATGTGAGGGTACCCAGAGCAATCCTGTGAGGTGGACAGATGGACTCAGCTGCCCTGAAGTGAAGGAGGGAGTGGACCATTTGGGGGACAGCAGCATGAGCACCAATCAGGGAAAAGAAGGCCTTGAAGCTCTTGAGGATGGGAGGTGGCATCCTTGGGCTGGGCAGAGGCTTATGGAGGAAAGGTGACGTTGGACAGAGTGGGAGGGAAGCTTCAGGGAGATTTCCAGGACAACAGTGGGACTTTCTGAGCAGTGAGAGATGACAGTGGACACAGGACATGATCCATCCTGTTTACAGAAAGCACTGAGCTGTGCTCTGTCAGAGATGGAAAATGTTCTTTAAAAAGTACACTGTACTGAGTATGTATGGACTTTGTCTGGTCACGAGTCCCTAAACACTACAGGAATAGTTATTCACAGAGCATTTACGTGGAGTTAGGAACAGTAGGAAATCTAGAGGTGGTGTATAGTACACAAGAGGATGTGTGTAGGTTACATGCAGATACCGCACCTTGTTATTGAAGTAATTTGAGCACTTGCCGATTGAGGAATCCACAGGGCTTCCTGGAACCAAACCCCTCCATTTTGAAGACTGACTGCACATGGTGAGAGAAACTGGAAAGTTCAGAGTCTGCCTACTGGGGACCCCTGGGTGGGCTGGTGGATCGGTGCTTCAGGGGAAAGTTGTTCTGGCAAAGCATTGCAAGAAAGGGTATTTGGTCAGAGAGCAGAGGCAAGCATCCGCTTAGGGGGCTCTGGAGGTCAGGCAGGGGCATCAGAAACTATGCCCCACTCAGGAGGGAGCTTCGAAGACATCCTATGACTTTGTCATAGTGGTTAGAAGTCCCAAGATATGAAGCCCCCTCCCCAGTGATTCCGAAGCTGTTGCCAAAGCTGAGTAGATTAGCGGTGAGAGAGAGAGAGATGGAAGGAGATAGGCAGGAAGAAGAAGCCAGCTGGATGGAGAGAGAGGGGAACAGGGCCCTCTTCCTGGTCTCCAGTCCCAGGGAGACTGGGTGTCCAGCTTCCCTTACAGTCACATCTTTAAGAGTTGAGGCCATCTTGGGGTCTCCTAGCACCCCACCAGAAAGTTAGCTGTCCAGGCCACACCCAAAGGACCCAGGATGCCCTATCAAGTCCCTCCATTGGGATCCTGCCACCACCTGTCAGCAGAGCCCACTGTCCCCACCATAGCTGAGCCCTGACTGTGAGCTCCTAAGCACCCAAGAAGAGGGACTGTGGCTCCCAGACCAGCAGTCTCTTCTCCAGGCCTCCAGGAGGGAATTGTGGTTAAGGGCCAAGAAGCTGTGCAACCCCCAATGTGCATCTGCCCTGTCTTCTTGCAAATCCCCTATTGATGTAACAAGCAGAGTGACCTGGAGGTCCCCTATGTGGCCTGTCTCACCTTTTCCTGCTCCATCCCAGGTCCCCAGGCCGGGACAGGGCTGGGGGTTCAGAAGGGTTACCCCGGACATACCCCAAGGCCTGCCCTGGTCACCATGAGCCTCACTCAGCCCAGGATTATTGAATTGATGTAAAATTCAGGACATTTTGCATACAGATCTGGATTGTTGGCACCTCCTTTGAAATCAGGGTACAGCCAGCAGGAAGGCAGGAAGAAGTCAGGGCCACGGGGGCCTTAAACCACTGTGTGCAGGGCCTCACATCGCAGCCCCGTTCCTCCCTGTCATCCAGTGCTCCTGGGGCCATTGGAGTTGGGGACCTCGGATTCGTGAGGACTTGACTTTCCTCAGGAGAAGCCCTGAGCTCTGCAGGATTGGAGCCCAGCCCCAGGTCTCACAGGAGCTCCCAACACCCGTTCTCAGGGGGGAGTCACGGTCAGCTCTGTCCCCAGCTGAATCCTCCTCACCTGTGTCTGTCTTTGCTCCTCTGCAGCGCCTGAACCTCAGTGAAGATGTGGCAGGAGCCACATTCATGGCAGCAGGCAGCTCGGCCCCAGAGCTGTTCACATCAGTCATAGGTAGGTGATGAGCTGGGGACTGCTCAACCTCTCCATATCTGAGAAAAAAGAGCTCTGGGGACCAATGGTCCCTGGCCAGGGCTGTCTGCTTCGATAGCAACTGAGAGTCCAGGGTCCCTGCAGGACATCAGCCTCTCCCAGGGCCACTGTTTTATTGAAGGGGTGGTTTAACCGTGCAAGAAAAACCACTGTAGGACCTGGGAACAGCAGCACACATGAAGGGTCCCCTGGTCCCCTGGGGGATGCAGCAGCCACCATAGCAAGCTGACGCTGGGTCTGTGTTCCAGGCGTGTTCATCACCAAGGGCGACGTTGGCGTGGGCACCATCGTGGGCTCGGCTGTGTTCAATATCCTGTGCATCATTGGTGTGTGCGGGCTCTTTGCAGGGCAGGTAAGACCACCAGCTCCTCCCCACCTGAGGCAGGGGGTTGTCCTGCTGGAACAAAACCCCCATTGGGGCCCAGCAGTTCAGATCTCACCAGCTGGAACTAGAAACTGTATGACACCATATTTGCTCTCCAGGTTGATGGAATGGAGAATTCCCAGGTCGACATAAATAATTAACCAAGCTGAAAGTTGTGGGTTACAGATTTAAAGGTGTCAGGCTCATTCTACATGTTACTGATCTGCACTAGAATTACCTGGTCTTGCCACAAAGGAAAGAAATTAATGACAGAGAAAGACAGGAGAAGAAACGGTTTTTTTTTTCTGCTAAGAGCCATTTAAAGCCATCAATTTAGGATGCAAACTTTCTTCCCACAGAGATGGAGGATTTGAGGTCCATGTTTGCTTTGGCATGCTGGGAGGGAGTGCTTTTCAGGTCTGCCATTTTCCTAGAGACTGTTTCTCTGCTGGGGGTGTTCTGGGTCTGGGTCCTTGATGATTGTGGGCATCTGTTGTGGGGAGTTGGGGGATTTCCCTGAAGTCACCAAGAAGCCAGGCTGAGCCAGGAGCACAAGTTGTTGCAGCAGCTGTGAACAGGGTGCAGGTTTGCAGCTGTCAGGGAGCTCTGGGGTACTAGTTTCTTCAGAGGGATTTACCCAGAACAATGCGGTCCTGAGTCCTTACTCAAACACCCAAGGTTTTCTGCCCCCTAGGAAACCTAGAGGGAACCTAATACCTGATCAGCAGCCTCCATGTAATGGGTGTGGCATCCTGCTGGCCATGGCTGGTCAGAGCGAATGACTACACATGCTTCTGGCAGCCTTGCCCAGAACCCCATCTCTCCAGGATGGACCCCAGAATCCCCACACCGGGCTCGCTCTGCTTTTACCCATGGCCACCAGCCCCATGCCCACTGGTTGGTCTGGGCTGCATGGTGTGTGAGCTGCTTCCAGATGACAGGCAGAGGGATGCCTTGATCCTGTCAGGAATCCACTCTGGGTGCCCAGGTAGAGCTTCTAGTGAGAGACTCCTGGAGAGACCTTTCGGTTCATGATAACTCAGCTCTGCCTGGCTTTCTAGGCTGAACATTTGCTGTTTTCTAATCCTTTTTGCTCAGTGATCTGCTCTCTAGATTTTTTGGACCCACATTCAGATGCTTTTTAATTCTCCTGTATATCAGGAGAATTTAATTAAATTTTAAAATTATTGGGAAAGGCATGTGGCCCTTAACCTCCGCCCTGAGGTTCCTACCCTTCCCCAAGCACACATTCATCCCATCATTCCAGACACTTTCTGCAACAATTCTGGAGTCCTATTTCCTGAGTGTCTTTATGAGGTACGATAAAAAATACAGTGAACGCTGCTGCCGAGGGCCACCCAATGGACAGGCTGTCTCATAAAAATGTGGCTGTGTCTTCACCCACCTTAGTTATTGGATCTGTGTGATTTCTGGCTCCTCCCCAATGTAAAAATAACCGTGAAAGGTAAGCACTTGGAATGGATTCAAGATAAAGAAAACTATGACGCCATCACTAAAGATACTCATGAAGGAGTATCCAGAACTACTGCAGAAAGGGACAAGAACCATGGGATAGTATGTTCATAGTGTGGGGAAGGGTTGTGAGGGGGATTCGTGGCAATGTGTCTGTTACTATGAGTGTGTGTGTGTGGTACTAGAGATTCACGCAGAGCCTTGTGCATGCTAGGCAAGCCCTCTCCCACGTAGCTACATCCCAGCCCCGCTGTGATTTTTTTAAAAATGTAAACATGCACCATATTTTTTTACCACACCTCATCTGTGGTTAACACTGAAAACCTGACTCTGCCAGTTGCATTCAGCGCTGTTTGCAAGCCCCTCCCCCGCTTCCCTTCCTCACCACTTTCCTGAAAGTCACCATACCTTAGGGTGTTGCTCTTAGCACTCTCTGAATTAGCATTGTCACCATTATTATGACTATTAAGCCAGCCCGTTATGAGTGTTGTAGTCATGTGTACCTGAAGCTTGATTTAAAAGCAAGCCCAAAGCAGGTGAGATAATACAAAGAAATGAAACCAATGGCTGGGCGGCATCTAGTCAGCATTACCGAGGAGTTTCTGGGGAAGCAGCCCGAGAGAGCGTTGGTGTGGAATTAGCAGCAGTGCAGTCGGCACTGCCTGGTCAGGCACCTGCATCACAGCCTGAAGCTGTGGGACTTGAACTTCAGCAAAGGCAGCTGTCTGTCACGTGTCCCCTCCACAAGGGCTCTGCTGCCTTATCTCAAGACCTGCACAAACGACTGCAAAAAGAAGTGGCCTTGAGGGTGCTAGGAGAAGCAGCTTCAGGATTCTGGCTCCTGGCCTTTCTTCTGACTTTACTTATCCTGTGCCTGCTTGGAAATTTCTTGGCCTTCTGACTCTACTTTTCAGGGTTTTGTAGAATCCCTAAAGTCTTTGCAAAAGGAGCAAAGTGATGTGCTGGAAGGAACATGGGTTGGGGAATCAGACTGGCCTGGGGTTGAATCTGCCTCTGCCCTTTGCCAGCTGAGGGATTGGAGAAGCTACTTCAGCTCTCAGCCTGGGCTTCTCCTCTGCAGTTTCAGGCAGATGTCAGCACCCCAACTCCCTAGCACTGCCATAGAGCTGAGACCTAGAGTGCCGGGGGCAGCAGCTGCACAAGGCCCATGGTGGGTCAGTACAAGTCAGACCTGTCCTCAACTCTCAGAACACCAGTTCCCGGGGTGCCCACCACCAAATTCCACCTTGGCACCTTGTGATACACTGACCGCCATTGATGCCAGTCTCTGAAATTCCCATGGGACACAGGATGGGACAGACAAGGTAGCTGAGTGTAAAGCCTTTCTAAACGGAAATCAAAGCAAGGTATTTAGAGGACAACCCCCATGGACTGGTCCCGGCTTCTGTGCTGTCTGATCAGTACATAGAAAAGAAAACTAATAAGAAATGAAAGTTGCTGTCCTTGTATGTTGAAAAGCCCTCCTCAGTGGGACTGGGGCACTGGAATGTTATGGCGAGGGATGGAGATTGGGAATTGAAGTGATTAATAAATCCAATCGTGGGTCTCACTTAGCATTATTATTTATGTTGATCTGCACTTTCATTTGGCTGGGAGAGTTATGGGTGAGCACTCGTGGGCCTCTCTCTCCTGCAATTCGACATAAAGGGCAGCACAGGACAAAGTCTGTTGCCCATCTGAAATTAAAGTAATTAAGCTGTAAGGTTTGAGCTCCTGTCTCAATTAGGGTTTTGATGAATTCAGTATAATTAAATGTCTGCTGTATTTGCAGTTTGCAAACATGTTCACTACTTGTGTTCGCCTAGGGTGCTTTGGGGAGTTTTATGGGACAGGAGGAAATTGCATTTTAGAAGGTGGCTCAGAGAGTGGTTCTTGGCAACGCCGCAAGACATTTACAGGGCTGTGATACTATGAGGTTTTTTTATTTAAGAACAAAGAATAAAAGCATCAGAGAGAAAAACGCCAAGCTCTCCATGAAACCTACTCATGTACTTTGCATAGTGCGTTGAAAGGACTTTGTGCCAATTTCTTAAAACAATGTGCTTATAAATTTAAATCCACCATTCTGAGCATGTTAAGCTTTAAATACATAACCACAAACAGAGAGTAAACAGTTTAACTGCATCCCAGATTAGGACTTTCCTATTCCGGTTATTACAGCCCGGCAGATGGCTCCAGTTCATAATCGAGCATCCGCGCAGCAGCCCCGGCTGCCTCCTAATGTGCCTGGCATTCTCTGGCAGGGCCAGCTCCTCTCCAGTAGCCCTCTGTCTGTGCTGCAGCAGTCCCCAGAGGTTGCAGTTCTGAGCTGGCCCTTGCCACAAGGAAACTCAGCAAGCATTCAAGCACCAGGAAGTCCCAGAACAACATACTAAAGACACTGCGGAAATGAAGTAGGGAGGAGAAGGCAACCAAGACAAGGGTGTTAACAAATAAGGTATTGCAACTGGGACTCAGTTCTGTGGTGCCCGGGCAACAGTGAGGCACAGGGGTGTGTATGCGATCTTACATATGGGCTGGGGAGCCGACTTCTTTCATCCATTGATGAGGGACTCCTCCCAAAAATGTGATTTCCCAGCATTCCAGCTTGCTGGGCTCAGACAAGGTGGACTTTGGGACCCAGAGACCTCTGGCAGAGTGATAGAGGGAAAGGCCACTGAAAAGCCCTAAAATGGCAAAGAGGGGGAGTTAGGAATGAGCCCACAAAGTATTTGCCACAAACTCAAGAGCAGAGCTTTAAAATTAGCCATCTGTTGGGTCTCATCTTTATCCCCAGTGGAGAAACCATAAGCATTAATATCAGGCAGACAACTAAGAGTCTAGGACCAGAACATCTTGGATTTAGAGAATTTCCTCTGTTATTAAAAATAACAGCTACCAGCCAGGCATAGTGACACACACCTATAATCTTAGCATTTAGGAGGCTGGGGCAGGAGGATCACCATGCATTCAAAGCCAACCTGGGCGACATAGTGAGTTCAAGGCCAGCCTGAACTGCATTGCAAGACCCTGTCTCAAAACAAACAAAAATAACCAGCTATTATTTATTAAGCTTCTCCCATGTGCAGACATCACAGTTGATACTCTATAAATACTTGTAGAAATACACCTGCTGAGTTTTAAGGTAGTATTATCCTTATTGACAAGCAAGGAGATGGCTTCTGGGGGCCAAACGTGGATGGAGGTCCATGGAGAGGGAAGTCTAGAGTTGATATGAATGCTGATCAGGAAATCCAATCTCTTTCCAAATGAGCAACCTATTATTTAACAAGTTTCCAGATGTAATTACTGCATTCTTATGATTAGCCTGAGATTTGATTGTTTGGAGTGTAGGATCTGGGGACAATGCAAAGAACAGACTTGTAGGCAAGATGGTAGTGACCCAAGAGCCATGATGCAAACCCTCAGCCTGATCATGTGCATCTGAGACCTTCACTTATCATCAGATGGCCTCCCACAGCAGTCTTTGGGTGTCACCAAACAGATGGAAGAGTTGAGCACAGCAGGGACCCTCAGACAACCCGAAGCTGCCCTGAATACCTGGACTCCCAGGCTGCTGCTCCCCAAAGCAAGCCCAGCACATTGCCTATGATGTCCCAGTCCTGGGAGTCACTGGGAGGCTGGAGACTGAGGAAGGCAGGGCTGTAAACTACACCACACCAGTGGCCATGCATAAAATCTGGATTGCAGGCCTGCCCTCCTCTGTGCGGGGAAGGTGGGTGTGCAGGAGATGAGTGCCCAGCAAGAGACTCAGGGCCAGGTACAAATGAGACCTCCTCCAGGCTGCTCTAACCCTTGGCCCTGAGTGCAGGAAAGTGGGTGTGTGGCATAGGGTCAGTGCTGTAGATGAAATCTCCTCCCTCGGTGCCCAGCCCTCCAGCTAGCTGTCAAAGCAGTTTCCTTGCTGTCCATGGTGGTTTTATCCCTTTTACTCTTCCCGCCTTCTGTGCCAAGGGCAGGCCCAGCAGGGCCTCAGACCAGATCTTCCCCACATACACTGCTCTGCTCAGGCCTGGAGTTCCACTGAGGTCGCCACCCAGCTCTGTCCTGCTCCATTTAGATTGCCTCTGCTTCTTCATCCAAGATCTCTGGTAGCCTTGACGTCCACTCACTGGACTGGTTCCTGGCTTGTTCTACCTCTTTGAACTCTCTTGAAATTAGATCCAATCTCAGATGCACGCCTAGATTAGTTCAGTTTCAAGTAACAAAACACTCCACCTCTGACTGGCTTTGCATAGCTGACGAAGTTACTGATGTCACTGAAAGGTGCAGAGGAAAGTGGATGTCAGCTCTGGTTTGATCTGGGCTCCACATCTCCTTGCCCGAACCTCTTGCCAACTTCAACTTAGCGTCAGCAAACAAAAATAAGCTTGAGCCAAGTGAGGCCATCAGGTGAAGGTTTCTGGTGAAGAACTAGTTACCCTAGTGCTTAGGTTAATTGAGAACAGCCCACCCATTCTTCTCTTCTCCCAGAGATAAGACTGTGATCAGGTCCACTCTGAATGCAGTAGGTCTGCAGTAGGTCTTTGTGTGAACGTAGCTCATTTTTCTTTTTCTTCTTCATTTCCCTTCCTTCTCCCTGCCCCGCAGCCTCCTCCTCCTTTTTTTTTTGGAAATAAGTTGGGTGTGAGATTACTGGGTTGCGTGGTAAGCATATTCATAAGAACTGCCAAACTTCTTTTCAAAGTGGCTGGCCCGTTTTCAGTCCCACCACAGCCTGTGAGGTTCCAGCTGCAGAGACCCTCACCAGTGCTTGTGTGTTGTTTTACTTTGCTTTGTTTTGCTTTAGTTTTAGCCATTCTAACGTGCAGGAGCTGCACCTCACCATGCTTTTACTTTGTGTTTCCTTGACGCGTCATGAGGGAGCATAGCCTTTTACCTGCCAACTTGTTGGGTAAAACGCCTGTCCCTGTCTTTGTCTGTGTGTTAACAGGGCTACTGTCTTCTCCCCCACTGTCCAGTCTTTAAATCATCACACTCAAACACTCCTCTGAGTCCTTCTGTCCAATTTGTTTTTATTTCCAAATCAATAGAGAGAAGGGCTATTAGAAATTATTGAGAGTGGCCACAGCCAGTGTTTTATTAGTGCTGTTGCTTACATTTGGGTTTGGAGGGATTGCTGAGCCACAGCGGTCTTCATTTGTGTGGAAGAAAATGAAGAGGTCATTTTGTATCCAGCAAACTTGAGACCTGAGATGCATCTTGCTAGAAACAGGATGGGCATCCACCACTTCTGTGCCATCGAGCCTCGTGTTGCTCTTGGGAAATGAGCTTCAGGTCACTGTCTATGTCGTTGGCACTGACTGTCAAAGCACAGTGACTCTACCCCACAACCACTGCAGCTGAGGTCCTGCAGAGGAGAGAGCCAGTATTTGGGGCACAGTGTCTTTTCCCTCCAGCAAACAATGCTCCCCACCCTGCCTTCCCTCACAGATAAGCAGGGATTTTACGGGAAGCCACCATGTTCTTCTGGCCACAGTAAGCCCAAGCCGGGCCACCCCTTGGTGACACACAGGAAGCAGCCCAGCCCAGGTAGACCCAGGCCCCTTGCCCCACACAAGGAGCTGAGTCTGGAGCTGAGGGAAGAACAGAGTGTGGACAAAACCCAGGATGGCTGACAGATGCCGGGTTTATTTATGTTCTCCTCTAGAATATCTGTGGTGCTTACCTTGTGCCCAGCGCTATGCTCACAGTGTTATGCACACTGCTCAGTCTTGATCCTCAGGTAAATCTCTAGGGAGGACATTGTGCAAAAGAGGAAACTGAGGCTCCTGGTGACTCAGTGATGTGTCAGTCACAGATGTGGCGAAGCACGAGGCAGCACAGACCTGTGAATTCTATCTCAAGCCTGACCCCGGGAGTGACCTTGATCACAAGTCTCACACACCAAGCCACGGTTGTCCCCACCATCCCTTCACTGCTGGGTCCCTCCTCGCCACCATAAAGCTGGGGCTTAGGACATCTCTGCTGAGCTCTGTGGAAGCCTTGAGATAGACATAGGCACCCCAGCACTGAACACAAAGATTCCGACCTTCAGGCCCAAGCAGAACCTATGTGCCAAGAAGAGGAGGTGAGGAATTCCAGCCATGGCCTTGTAACACCATCTCGGGGCCCAGAATGAGTGGAAAGGTCGCCATGATGAAAGGAATGGAAAGATGAGCTTGTCATGAATGTGTGTGCAGTGGGAGGGAACACTTTCTGGTCTTAGCTCCTGCTACCCACCATGTTGCCATCTACATGGAGCACTCCATGAGCTCCACACTATAGGTCCAAGCAGCTGCAGTCCAGGTGTCCACAGCACAACCTGGAGACAGCATCTGGGCCTGCAGCTCCCATACTGTCTTTGCACAATGTCAGTTAAAGGTGGTTTCTGTCTTTGTCAGCTGTAAATTTAAAGCCAGGGTAGTATTCCATTCATGTGTCCCAAGGGGAGATGTTCCTTCTTTGAACAGTAAGTTCAATCCCTAATCAAGCAAATGTTTACTGAGTGCCTTCTATGCACCAAGCACTGCCCTAGGCACTAGCAGAACTCCAGTGAAAAAATTACGTTCTAGAATTTAGATCCAGGCTGTTAAATGACCAACAAGGATTGATTGTTATGTATGCAGATGGGTAGGTAGGAGAATGAATGGGTGGGTACTGAGCTAACAACATGGAAGTGTAGTGAGATAAGGTGAAGGTATAGTGTATCAGTTGGACATTAATGCTGTGGAAAAAATTTAAAAGCATATTGAGGGTGACAGAGAGTGCACCCTTAATATGAGCGAGAAGGTACTAAGAGTACTGTTGGTCATTGCTGTTCAGTCGACCTGTGAGGAGAAACTGACAAACTGATACGCTGCCCTTGGCACAGGGTGGGGGAGAATGGACATCTGCTGAGAGAGAGCTCACAGGGCCTGAAGCCTGGCACACATGTGCTCAGGAGCTATTAGTTGGTGCCTGGCTGGTTAGATGGGCACAAGGAGGAAAGTCACAACCTGCCACCAGGTACACCAAAAAGTCCTTGAAGGAGATGACTTAGGCAGTGGGATGGAACTGGTTGGTGGGGAAGGTAGAGGAGAGGATTTAGCAAGGTGGTCAGGGGAAGGGTCCCAGAGGAACCCCACATCATGAAGATGTAGTGGGGCAGAAAGTTCCTGGGGAAGGAAGAATAGCTGTGCAGACAGAAACAAGCTTGGCATGTATCAGCATCAGGCCTAAAGGACGGGCAGCATGGTCGAGAGAGAGCTCAGAGAGGGTAGCGGGAGCCGATCATGTCTTCCTGGGGGTCGTGGTGAGGACTGGGAGCCATGGGAAGCCACTAGCAAGTTTAACCCAGGAGTAATATTGTCTCATTTACACTTCGGGGGAAAATCACTCAAGCTCGTTGGTGGGCAGTGAACTCTGTGAGGACAAGATGGTGGAAGGGAGACCAAATAGGTCCCATGAGCCTTGTGGGAGTTTTCAGCAGCATGGCAAGAAGTGGCTGCTGGGTTTAGAGTATCTCGTAGAGGTGACGTCAAATAGATTTGCTGATGGATTGGAAATGGTTAAATCAGTGATAACCAGGAGGATGCTTATCATGAGCATGATGAGTGCATCATGAAGTATTTGCTGCTTCTGCTGATGACTGCAGCTTGGCCAGGAGCAATTGGGAGAGTTTGTTCCCAGAGGGTAGGCAGCCTGTCATTCAAAGATTCTGTCTTGTGTGGCAGATCCAGGAACTTGGGAGGGTCACTGAAATAGTGAGGTTGTTGGTTGGTCGGTTGGTCAGCTGGTTAGGTTTTTGGACAGGGTCTCACTATGTAGCCCAGACTGACCTCAAGCCATAATCTCATCGTCTCAACCAACCCACCACTGGGATTAGAGACACATACTGCCATGCTTAGCTGAGGTTTTATTTTTTAATTAAAAATTAACTTTTAATTTTAATTATGAAAATGAAACTTTTAAATAAAAGCTTGAGAAGTTTCTATTACTCTGCAGCAGCCCTGCCCTGCCTCCCCAAGCTGCCCAATGCTGTGGGGCCATGCCTCCTTTCAGTGGCACTTGTGGGCAAAGCTCTGGCTGGCTGTTTCCAGACTTCACAGACAGATGCCTGTGCCCCAGAGGACACCACATATCTCAAGGTTAGCCTGTCTTTGTGAATTTCAATTTGGCAAATTTTCACAGACCCCTGGTGGTTACCATTTTTGGTAAGGTGCAAAATAAACAGATCCTGTCCTCAATATTTATTGCATGTGGCAGGACCCCTCATCTTCTCTGTTTTTTCCTCTCGCACCTCCTTTTCCTTTCCCAAGTGCAGCCACAGCCTGAATACTTTGTCAGTGTGTGATAGGCTATGAGACCATCTCATGGTGCCCATTCTATGTTCCTTGATCCTGCTGGACCATGTCTCTCCTTGCTAAGCTATGATGCAATAAGGACCCTGTTTACAGTTTTAAAATGGAAAGCAGAAGAGGCAACCAAGGGAAAGTTTGTGGAGGATTTGTTTTTGTTGTTTCAATATGATAAAGCATTTTTCTAGCCCAATCCTCATTCCAGACCAGTGGCCTTTGACATTTATGAAATGAGACCCATATACCCTCCTGCTCCTGCTGCTCCTGCAGAAGTTCAACCCTGCATTTCAATGGGCTGGGCCTGAGCATGCAATATCACTGACCAATAACTGACCTTCACTGGCACAGGAGGATGGGCCCAACCATCCAAGCAAGAGGCCACTTACTTCATATGCATCAGGGAGAGTACATTCCTTCTCTGTCCTGAATATGCATGAGCCGCCACTCCCTAGGAGATGAGAATGAAAACCAGCCTCCTGTGCTTCGTTTGAGACTTTTTTCTGCAAGATGAAACTGTGGCAGCAGTCAGGGCATGGAAAATAGAATGAGCACATTTGATGCGGAGGCCAGGGCTAGGTGTGGCTGGTAGACATGTCAGACCCTTGGCTTCACCTTTCCAGCTCTTGATCATTAGGCACCAAGTCTTGTTTTTCCACTCTCTCGCTCTATCTGGGATAAGTGAAACATGAAGCTTCTAGAAACATGTGTCCCCCACGCCACAGTGTCTTTTTCTTTGCTTTATAAAAAACAATATACAGATTTCTTTCTTCTCTCCCCAATCATTATTAATTTTTATTTTAAATTAAAGACAGCTTTTTTATGAATAGCTAATCTTTATTGAGATCTCAGCTGAGTTAATATATGTACTAACTTGTTTAATCTTTATGTCAACTCCATGGTACAGGTACAATTTTTCTCATTTCACAGATGAGAAAAATAGAGGCCAGAGAGGGAGGGAGAGAAACTCGTCCTGGATCACACATCCAGGAGCAGCAGAGCTGAGCTTTGGAGCCAGGCGGGTCAGTCCAGAGTGCGGGTTCTTCTCCATGGCCATGTACGAACCAGGGGAGTGGTGGGCATGGGCTGTGGTGGCAGGTGTGAAACACATCTCCTGAGCCAGGAAAGGGTTCCCTAGGTTGTCACGCAGTTCGTCTCCCCAACCTACAACACATGGTGGGGTGTCCCCACCAAGCCTTTGTTTTGGAAGCTTTCGTAGGAAATGCTGAGTCTGGTACTAGGTGGCATTGCTAAGTGGAAAACATGACCCATTCTCCTGTCAAAAACTGAGTCTCCATCCCTAGCTATGGCCCAGATGATGGGGTGTAGGGGGATTGGCATGCAGTGTGGGAGGAAAGAGATTTTGAGACTCTTTTTGGTGACAGCACCTGATACCACTACACTGTGATGCTGTGATGTTTTACACACAGGTTAGGGGAGGCTACATCTTCCTGCTGTCTTAAGTAAGCAATGTCCTCAGCCTCTGCTGCCTGTGGCCTCTTCCCTTTCTCTGGGGAGCATGGATGCTGCTTCACTGACAAGGAGGAGGGACAGAGGACTCAAAGTCAAGGCTCAGGGTAGTTCCGGGGGAAAGTTTGGCTTCAATCTTGGAGGCACGTGTGTGGCTTGACTCATGCTGCCTGGAAGGGGGAACAGGGGCCACTGGTAGTTTAGCTCAGCCTCAGTGCCATAGGAAAAGTCATAAACTATGTCAGTGTGGGAGATACATGGTATGCATGCCAGCCTGGCCCAGTCTCTTGGTCTGCTCAGCCTTAAGCTGCCCAGGCTCTGTCTTTAGCCCAGCCTAGATGAGCCCCACGGTGCCCCCAGACTTGTATAAACCCCTTCCTTGGGGTTCTCGCTTTCATAGCAAGGCCCCAGAGGGCCTCACAGCTCATGTCCAGTGCTGCAGAAGAAGAGTCAGCTCTACAGCAGCATGTACCAAAGACAAGAGAAAATTCAGGTTCTTAATTTCTATGACAATAAGATGAAAGAATTTTGCACATCTATCATCTTCCATAAATAAAAATGGATTGTAATGAAATATGACTCCACAAGTCTTAATGGAAGCAAATTTTTAAGATGTACAGCTCCAATTCTAGCCCTAGGCAGAGCGATTATAAATATTAGTCATCTTTTATTAAAATGTTCAAGTGCTGGGCTGCATCTGTTACACAGCTCTTAGGTTGCTTGCCCACATTCACATCCTGGCCTCCTCACATCTTGACCATATGAACTCTGGAAGTCCCTTAATCTCGCTGTGCCTCAGTTTCCTCATCCATTAAGAACAATAGCACTTTCTACCCCATGTGGTTATCCTGGTGCTCAGAGATGTCAAAATCCACAAAAATGCTGAGCAGATTATTACCCAAAGTGAAATGTCAGTAACTCCACCTAAGTGGCATTTCATCTCCTCAGCTCAAAGACAGGGGTGCTGATCTTGTCCCAGCTTAAAGGCTGAGAAAGTGAAGTTTCAAACAGAAAGGGCACAGTGGTGCACATGTGGAATCCCAGTGCTGTGGGAGGCTGAGGGAGGCTGAGGCAGGAGGATCACAGGTTGGAGACCAGCCTGGATAACATAGGCACTCAGAGAGATCTTGTCTTAAAATAAAAAGTCCAAAAGGGCTGAGGATGGAGCTCAGTGCAAAGACCTTGCATTTCACCTCCTGAACTACAGGTGTCAGTATATTCAGGGCCCTGAAGTGGATAACAGCTGAGTTAAGCCCTGCACAGCAACCCATAACCCTGCCCAGAGGACATTGGTTGCTAACAGTTCACCCACCGTGGGTGTGGTGCCTGTCTTCCCTGAGGCTCCTGGATTTGTAGAGATGGGCCTGGCCCTCTCTGGTTCCTGCTTTCCTCTCAGCCCACCTCCTAGCTCACCAGGACACTGCTCTCTGCTATGCAGCTACTGCCCTCGACCTGCAGCCTCCACCCAGACCTGGCTCAGCCTCTACCTGCAGCAGTGTACCTGGAGGATGCAGCCCCTCTGTCCTCAGCCCTTACCTAAAGGCCCGGGCCTGTGGTTCGCAGCCTTTGTGGCTTCCCTCCCATATATCCTCATACCTTTGCTCCCCTAGTCTGCTGCATCCTGAGCAGGCCTAAGCGTGGCTGCCAAGAGGCTAGGAGCCCTCTAGGGCAGGCTTTAGACAATACTGCAGTCTTCTGGGTCTGGCGCCAGTTAGCACTTTCCTTGGGTAGCACAAGGTGGCCAGGTTCTCAAGTATAGAGGTCCAACGCTATATGGCTGTGTAAATCTAGGTTTTAGTTTAAATAGGGCCATCAGATTATGATTAAGAGAAAGTAGATGTTAAACCACATTGCAGTTGTTTGAAAGTGGAATCTTTTCTCCATCAGAAGAAAGAAGAGGTTCCCTGTAGCTTTTGGAGTTTGGGTACATATTTTCCCTTCAGTCCTTTTTAATTTCTTAAGTTCTCTGTGCACTTTGAAACCAAGTGTGCTGTCATTGGCGATGAAGCCAGGTGTGCGTGTAACCCACAAGAAGCCTCTGGCTTCCGATCGCCCTTGTCCATAGGTGCCAGTTCACCCCATGCCCGGTGTCCACGAGAACAGCTGAGCTGCTGTCTCTGCCACTTCTGGGCTCCACACAGCCCGCAGCTCGTGGCTCGGTGCCTCAATTTCCCAGCAAAGCTGAATCTCCAGGGCCTGTGTGTCCTGGAGGATGGCAGAGGGTTTTTGTTTTTCAATTTTAATTCTTATTACTCCATGCCTGCAGTACATAAATGATCACATTCCTCACTGGGAGGGATTGGTACATGCACATAACACATCTTAGTTCTTTTTATATTCTCCCCCTCCGTCTCTTGCTTCCCTTCCCCCTTACAGAAGATTTATCTCCCTGTTTATTACCTACTTTATTTTGCTCTTTATCTCTAGTTTGGTTTTCTCAAAGAAGAGAAACTGTGTGCTATTTAAGCTGTGTCTGGATTATTTCACTTAGCATTATGGCCGCAGGATGCATCTGTTTTCCCACAAATGACCCTTTTTTGTGGTTGTACACTGCATTTCCATTGTTCATTCCTCTGCAGAGGACGGACCTCTGTTTTCACGGGGCTTACATGCTGGAAGAGGGAAAATCGGTGGCCAACAAGTGGCCAATAAATCAAGAAGGTAATTTCAGGTGGAAGCGGCCCAAAGATAGGAAACTGGAGTGTATTTGGAGCCTATAGGGGAAGCAATATGGGGCTACCACAGTGCAGAGACCTGTTTGAGGAGGGAACCTTGGGGCAAAACCTAACAAGAGCAAAGGAGGAGTCAGGTGATCTCAATGGCCCAGGTGTGGGAACTGCTATGCAAAGTCCCTGAGGCAAGAACCAGGGATTTGGTTGCAGAGCTGAAAATCAGCCAGGATTGCTGAGATGCAGAACCCAGGGGAGAACTGGGGCCAGGCAGAGGTGGTGTGAGCCCCAAAGCCCTGTGAGGGGTTTGGTTGACAGCAGGACCATGCACTCACCACTTTCAGGACTCGGGGGCACTGTCTCTCATGAGAAGTCACGGAGTAGGGTGGAGTCAGAAATCCAAGTCTTAACTCAGATCTCTCGGGGCAGGGGATATAGCTCGGTGGAATAAGCGCCTGCCTGGCAAGCACACGGTCCTGAGTTCAATCCCCAGTACCACCATTAAAAAAAAAAAAAAAAAAAAAAAAAAGCTCAGATCTCTCAACATGTTGGATGGCTCCAGTCCAGATCCAAGCCCCATGGCAAACATCCATTACACCCCCAAGTGTGAGGCTCCACCAGCCCAGAGCCAGGGACACTCTGGATATTGGTTCCAGATCCCCTCTGCAGGCCCCAAGGAGTCCCTGCAGCTGCCTGCTGCCTCTCTGGCCTCTCACTGGCTCTCGTCCTCACTGCAGAGCACTCTCCTTCCTCAGCCTCTCTCTCAGTTCGGGAAGTCTGTGCAGTCTGTGGCTGTAACCACCCTCTCCTCCCTGTTGAATTCCACATTGTATCCCTTCCCCTTCAGTTCCCAGCAACCCTTCTCCTATTGCCCATTTTAACTCACTAGTCCTGAGTGCGAATATTTGCTAGTGCTATTATGGGCACCATCTCCCTCCCTTCCACTCTTATATGGCAACATGATCTGGTCACAGTTATGCTGTCTCTGGATACAGCAGCTAAACTGGGAAGTCATATTTGGGTGTAACACTAGAATCAGATTGAACTATCTGGTGGTTTTTCATGAATACAGGTTGGAATATTTGAAATCAGGGCTGTCCAGAGAATGCCATTTTGTTCTGCTTCCAACAATTAAACCAACATATCAACAGGTGCTTCTTGGGAGCTGTAATTTGTCAGCTTTATGTTAAAACTAAGGGCCCCTCTCTTCCCTGCCACTGGCCACGGTGCCAATGCAGAATGGATCCACAGATTTGTAGCTTGGGCTGGTCTGGGGCTGACCTGAGTCCCAGTGCAAAGGGCAGGCTTTATGAAGGGGAGGTGCTACACAGAAAACATTGCATGCTTCTTCTTGCTCATCCCTTATATTCACATTGTAGTTTGGAAAGTGACATTAAGGCAATGTATTGGCTACTCTCCAAGATGGCTCCCCACAAACTCCAGCTTCCAGGTATTCGAGCTTTTTATTCCCATCCCACGTTATGCAGGGCTGACCTTTGTGTTCACCGGCACACATGAAGGTGGCAGCATGTGGCATCTGTCTTCTTCTCTTTGTTGGTCCACTTGCTCTGGGGGAAGTAGCAGCCACATCATGAGGACAGCCAAGTAGCCCTGTACAGAGACCTTCAAGTGAAGAAATAGAGGCTTCTTGCTCAGTGCACAGACTTCTGGCTTCACGAGTGACCCAAAAGAAAACTGAATCTTTCAGCCCCTCTAAGTCATCTTGACTGTGGCTCTAACCAAGACCTTTACTGCAACTTAGTAAGAAGATAGACTCAGAATGACCCAGCCAAGTCACTTCTAGATTCCCAATCCCTATTTGCAAGATAGCAAATGTTTATTGTTTGAATTTCCTGAGTTTGGGGATAATTTGTTACACAGCAGTAGATAACTGATACAGTAAAAGTGCTCTCCATTTGACACATGAGAAAGCAGACTCTAAGACAGCAGAGATTTGCTAGTAAATGGAAGAGCAGGGAATGAGACACATATCTGTCTCCTGCGAGGATCTGTGCTCTTACCTTCCTGCACTGCTACCTGCAGCACTGATTTGTAACAAGCAAATAATCTCAGGGAAAAGTAATCATCCACACTGACTCCATCTTAATCATTGGTCTGGATTCTAGACACTCCCTAAGTGGACTGGAACGATCAAAGATCAAGCAGAGATGTGATTGGCACCATTTATGTAAAACGTTTGATCAGATTTAATCATAGCTCTGTACTCACCTATAGCTGTCTGAAGTTTAAAGATATTTTTTGCATTGTGTTTATTTCCATTTCTCTATCTTAAGACTTTTTTAAAACTCCCCTAAATCCACTACCTAAATTTTCCATTTCCTTTTAAGACTTCTATGAATATTTCTCCACAAAATAGGTTTTTCTATTCTTATTTTAAATACAATGTATCCTTCATGCAGAATACAGTACCAACATAGGAGTCCCTGAAGCTGATATGAACTGATTCTTAGGGTTCTTAGTGATTCGCATTCACAGCCAGAAGCAGTGCCACCCAACCTGCCCCACAGACCATCTAGAGCTGTAGTACGTGCCACCCTCCTTCAAAAAATATTCTGTACATGTTAGGCTTTGTGACTTCTACCTTGGCATCTCTGGTCAGTAACCTGAGTTTCCAGCACCTTCCACCATTGTCACAGCCACTGAATTTTTAAGCTTTGGTTTTTCCCACCAATCAATCCATTGAACATGCCAAACCAAAAATTAAAAATCCAGTAAATTTAATATCTTTAGGAAGAAAAACCATGACACCTACCAGACTACTTCTCTGCCCTGAACAGTATGGTGGCAGGAAGCAGAGGTGAGAGGTCAAGAGGGACTTGAAGGCCAGAGTCTGCTCCCCACCTCCCTCCCTGCTCTGAAGAGTGTGTCTACCTCCTGGAGCCAGCCCTGATGCCCAGCCCTGACTTGCTGGCCTGGGAACAGTCATTCTAAAAGCCAGGGAATGTCCCAAACTTAGGTCTCCTGGAGTCTCCCCGTCCCAGCTGGACTCGCTATATGTCATGTTGAGCAAGGGCCAAGCAAAAGAAAGTTGGCCTGATCCGCCACCTTGCCCTTCCCTCCTGGGGATGGAACAGCCTGTGATGGTATGACTATGCTCCATGCACAGAGGATCCCTAGAAGCCCCTGGGGTGCAGGTGAGGTGTGCCGGCCTGCATGGGCTGTGTGCAAATGTGACCTTGCTGGAGCACGTGGACTTGTCCTCTTCTGGTTTCTGCTTGCTGGGTGTGCAGAGCCTTCGAAATGGGCAGCAGTGACATACATCATTTAAGCAAGCATCTCCTGTGGGGATGATTTTGGTTGGCATTGGCTCAGGCTGTGCCCATAGAGGCAGCAGCAGTTGGAATTGATTTTGTTCTTTATTCCATAGCTTGGGGTGTTTCAAAATATTTTGAGGTTGAAATGTGGAAACCCAAATTTATTGTTGGCGATTTCAAGCTCCAATAAAGCTCTAAGACCTCTCTTTGAATCTGAATCTGCTTCACAGATGGGATTTATCTGACAGTTTGGATGAGTATGTTGTTAGAGCCCCACGAAGTACCCGCTTCTCTGTCCACAAATATAAATAGAAGGCATTTTGCGTCTTTCATGGGTAGGAAGGCCAATCCCGTGTCTGAGCCTCAGTTCATTCATCAGTAAAACAAGAGGCTGGATTATTAGGATTCTAACATCCTTTTGGGCTGCAGCCACTCTTTATGGCTCCTGAGCTTCCTTGGCTTTTGTTCCAGTGCCCCCTCCACCTCCATTCCACGTGTCTCTGTGCCTGTCCAAGCCAAAGCCCCAGTTCTGTTGGAAGATGGCTTCGTTTCTTGCATTCTGTTTCATGTCGTCTCTTTCTGCCATTCCAGTGCATATGTGAACTTTGTGTTCCAGTCATTCCCCCTGCAGTCCCTTGGGCCCCTTCACATATGCACGCATGGACAGAAAGACATGGGAGAGAGATCAACACATGAGTGGGTCCCAAGGTTATCACCAAGAAAACCACCAGAAATACATGTCAACTCAAAGTCAGTCTCTGAAAGCCCATAGTATGCCTCACAACTTAAAGGAGGAGGCATTTATTTTGGCTCATGGCTTAGAAGTTTTAGCTCATGTTTGCAAACCCAGAAACTGTGTGGCAGAGGGACCTGGTGGAAGAAAGCTGCTCAGGTCATGGCAACCAGGAACTGAAAGAAGAAAAGAATGCGGGAGGAGGGGGATGCACCCTTCCAGGCCACACCTCAGTGACCAGCTCTTCTAGCCAGCCGCCACCTCCTACCAGTAAGTCAGCTTTGACCCCTAATGGCCGATCACCTTTCCAAACCCACCTTTCTGGGGCATTCTCTTTTTTTTTTTTTTTTTTTTTTTTGGCGGTACTGGGGATTGAACTCAGGACCCTGCGCTTGCCAGGCAGGCGCTTATTCCACTGAGCTATATCCCCAGCCCCTTTCTGGGGCATTCTCCATCCAAACCTTAACAACATGTGACTTGCCTCCTTTCCTGCCTTGGTGGCCAATTGAAGCCAACTCCTCCCTCATCCCATAGAAGCCTTTCTAGAAACAAATCCAGCCAACCTCTCCCACCTGCTCCACGCTACCGAATGCCTTCCTCCTCCTGAAATCCCTCTGTGCTCACCCCAAATTGTGACATTCCTTCCTGCAAAGCTTGCCTAGTCCTGCCTTTCAGTGGGGTAGGGGCTCCTCTAATGCCTTAGCCCTAGCCTCCTCCTCCCCTAGGCACCCACCTTTCCCCCCTGGCTTCAACTTTCCTCCACCACTAAGGACTTACTTTGCAAATGGCTTTCAGAGGGGCTGGGGATATAGCTCAGTGGAATAAGCGCTTGCCTAGCAAGCGCAGGGTCCTGAGTTCGATCCCCAGTACCACAAAAAAAAAAAAAAAGTTGTTCAAATGGCTTTCAGATCCCTCCATCCAGATCTGTCCAAGGTCTAAATCTAGACTACACTTCCTGCTTGATAACCTGTCCTCCACCTGAGCTCCTTGGGGGATGGGGTGCACCCTGTGGTCCCCTTTGCCAGTGTGCGACATCTTACTCTCAGGTCAGACTCCACACCTGGCCACTGTCAAGTGTGACCCATGCTTCCACCGCTGCTTTCCCTGCCTGCCCCCTCCTTCCCATATCCGTTACTCTATCCTGTGTGGAGCTGCACTCTCCTTGTTCACACTGAGCAGACGTCCTGGCCCTCGCTCTGGCCTGGGCCCCCTTCCATGCACATGTCCCCGTATCCACCAGCTACCTGGCCCTTGCCCACATTGTTACACAGAGCTGAGCTTCATCTCCTCCCCCTGAGCACGTGCTTGTGCCTGTGCTGTCCTCATCTCTGCTCACTCTCCGCCATCTCCCAATTCTAAGAAGTGTTCTCTGGCTTCACCAGGTGAAGTTCTTCTTCCCTCTCCCATAGCCATTTCCCATAGCCTGGCCTTACTTCATTAGTCATGTGTGCAGATGATTACCTGTAGTACACCCTCAAACTTACCTGAGCCAACCGATTCTTCTGCTGTTTGCTTCCATCCAACGGCAGTGATACAGGAAGGAGATGGAGAGAAGAACGGGGGCAGGTGAGTGTTCATCAGCAGTGTGAGGTCTTAATGCTCACTCAAAACTCTGTGGCACGTGAAGCTACAGGTTGGCAAGTGACTGACTGCTGGGGAACCGCACAGCCACAGGGTCCCAATGTGTGGTTCTGTACTATGCTTTAGACTGGTCCATTGGTACCGGTCCATTTGCTGGTGTCTTCTTGCATCAGCATTCTGTGTTCTATGAAGAAGACCAGCTAAGCCAATAACTTTTCTTTACAAGTTAGCACATGTTCCGCTTTTCAGCTGTGCATTTGTTGCTTCGATAGAATCATCATGGTGCAGTAAGCTCCTAAGAATAACAATATGGTTTGGCGTAAGTGGACTGAAAGTGTAATGTCTTGTGGAGCCAGGGGGTCCCACTGATCTAAGCTCAGCACTCATTATCGGAGTCACTACTCTTGCAGAGGGACAGAAGTTGTCAACACACACAGTATCCACTGATGAGCTGGCCATTTCAGAGCACAAGCACCCTCATCTGTCTTTCCCTGCTTAGCAATAGTGTCTCTTCCCGTTGGTGTACCAGCCTCTTTGCCCAGCTGTAGCTGTCTGTTGGAAATTGTAATGCCCCATAAAAATACACACTGGCTACGAAGTGAGGCTAGAAATCCCACAGAAGGGAGAGGTGGTAAGGTATGGGGGAACGGCACACATGCATGCGCAGAAGCTATGGGGAAGGAGGACCTACGTCCTTCCAAAGAGAACTGGAACATTAAAGAATCAGGACAGAGACTTGAAAACTTGAGGAAACCTTTGCATTGTTTTCCCCAAACTCTGTTTATGACTCTGTGGAAAATAAAATGCAAAGCCTGGGAAAGGGACAGTTGTTCTCTTATGCCCTTCTACCATGTGTGGGGAAATGGTGCCACGGAACGATTGATTTGGGGTTCTTCTCTTGTTATTGTCATGAACAGGGTGTGGCTGCACTGAGGACCTACATTTTAAGGGAACACTGAGTTCATGTATTTTATTTTGCAAGACACAATCTCAGGGCAGCCATTTTTCATTCCCATGGTTTCCCTCTATTACAGGAAGGCATCTTTTCTCTGACAGCTGTCCTTGGGTCTGTGATGGTTAGATAATGGGAGGAGTTTTTCTCTGCAAAAGAGACTGAGACTAAAGTATTGGTGCAGGGGTCTTTGTGTTGTTGTGAGTCAGGTGGAAGTACTAACTGGGACCATATAGAGTCTGTCATCAAATAAGGATTCATTCGTCTTGGTCATAAGCACAAATCCGCCTTCACAGAGGCACATGCTTGGTGCAGCATGTTGCAGTGAAGATCTTCACTTTCAAATGCTGGATTTGAAATGCTACCAGGGAGCTCAGGTAGAAAAGTGCCCGTCCCTCCTCTTTCTGAGCCAGCTACAGTCCATGACTCCCCTCCCAATGAAATAAGGGAAAATTGGTGCTTTTTTCTTTCTTCTTCTTTTCCTTTTTCTTTTCTCCCCCTCCTCCTGTCTTCTGTTCTTCCTTTCTCCTCCTCTTTCTTCTCCCCATTTTGCTCTTCTTCTCCTCTTCCTTTCCCCTTCTTCTCTTGGTTGTGCTCCCCCAATATTATCTCACTTACACAGAGGGAAGTTGAGATCATTTAGCTTCAGTTTCTCTTCTCCAGGCTGTGGAACGCTGGTATTGACATAAACCTCACAGAGGATCTTCCTGCAGCTCTTTGGCCCACAGGCCCCAGCCCTGCTCAGCACCCACCCTGCTTTTCAGCCCGGATGACAGTAGAAGAGAAATGCGGATATCACCCAGCACTAGGTCTTGGAGGCTCCCAGCCAGGTCCAATTTAGCACTCCCAGCAGCTGATCCTCAGGCAAAGAGTCAAGAGCAAGCAATTTATTGGATGACAAGATCTGGACACAGCAGAGGGGGAGACAGAGACAAAGGAGAGAAAGAAGGCAGCCAGCAGTGTGCGACCAAGCAGGTCACTGCTTTGGCCACTGGGGACTCAATTCTGTGAGAGAATCTGGGAACTAGCAGGGGACACACACTTCCGAGAGGAGAGGGACCTGGGATGTTTGCATACAGGCTCCAGTCAGCCACGGGCCGAGAGCTGTCCCCGATGGTGTGACCCTAGCATAGCCAGCCATCTCCCTGCAAGGACAGAGAAGGCTCAGGCAGCCTAAAGATGCTCAGGAAAAGCGGCAGGCCTGGACTGGGGTCCAGCCTGTGTGTGTGGAAATGGTTGAAAGAGACCAGATGAGGGGATATCACCAGTAAGATACCACTGTGTCTTCTATATGCCACATCACAGAAACAGCGCAAGGGGCGCAGCACCACTCCCTTGTGCTCAGGTAGGAAGGTGCTAGCTTTTGAGGTGCTGGGTTTTACTGCTGTAGTAAAATGCTTGGACAGTCAACTCATAAATACAGCAGGCTGGGCTGGGTGTATAGCTTAATGGCAAAATTCTTGGCTAGCATGAACAAGGCCTAGGGTCCCATCCCCAGCGGCTCAGAAAACGCTCCCCAGAGAAAAGGCATATTCTGGCTCACTGTTTTGGAGATTCCAGTCCAATGGTCAGTTGGCCATTTTGCTTTGAGGCCCAGGGAGAGGTGGCATAGCAATGTGGGGACACGTCGCAGAGCAGAACTGCTCACTCCTAGCAAAAAAGCAAAAGGAGAAAGAGGAAAGGTCCCCCAGTGCCTTTCTAGGGCATGGCCTCTATCACTAAGGACCTCCCACAGCCTCCGATCTTAAAGGACCCACTACCTCCCACTAGGGACCAAGCCTTTGGGGACTGTCAAGATCTAAACTGTAGCAGGTGCTTAAAAACTCCTTTTCAAGAAGAATAGGGAAAAGGGGAACCGGGGTGGCATGAACAGATCTTGATTTAACTGATGCCATCCTGGAAAGAAGTCTTTGATGTGATCCCACCAGTTTACTAAATGCTACAGATTTGTTAGGTTGACAGACTGCATTCAGGACAAAAGATGACTCTCAGTCAGCCGATCTTCACTGCAACATGCCTGGCTTCTCTGTCCCTCTCTGTCATCTGGTCAGGGTTAAATCTGTCACCAGCACGGTTCTTGGGACAGAGTAGAAAGGGGGTGGCTGCAACCTGTTGAGAGTAGAATCAATCAGATGCCATCAGCAGGGCTCTGATCTCTCAATCAGGACACTACCCCAGGACCCCCACATTAAGAGCATCTCCATTTCCATCAGCAGAGCCACTGGAGAGATGGATTCAATTGCGAACATAGCCTTGACTGCAGGAGTGCCTTTGGTCAAGGTCAAAACTACAAAAGCTTTTGACCTTCAAGAATTAGAGTAGATTATTCCTGTGAAGCTGCCCTTGCACTCAGACCTTCCTCTACAGTGGAAACATGGTAGTAATGAGGGTGGTGTGTTTTAAGCATCAAAGGGGAGAGTGGAGACTATTCAGCCCCAATTTTCTCAAAATGTAGTATCCTTGAAGGCGCGCTTGATGCCACTGCAATCAGGCCTGTGGCCTGTTACTTCTCAGTAACTGCTGTCTCGAGTCACCAGGAAGCTCCATGTAGCTCAGTCCAATGTGATTCTCAGTACTCTTCTTCCATGATGCAGTGGTGTTGCAGGGTTGCTCACTCCCTTCAGGGGACACTATCCTTCCTTGACCTCTGGGCTCAGCATGACCCAGGCTTTCCTCTACCTCCCGCTGCCCTTCGTCTCTCTGGTTGGTCTTTCTCATCTCCTCTGACTGTATTAAATCTTCTGACCATTTCGCCTTTCCACACCACCTTCAGGCTGTGGCTGTGACCACATCTGCTGACCTCACTGGTCCTGCCATCTGCAGTTGGCCTTACGCTGGGCTCATGGGAACCTTTGAGAAGCAGCCACCTCAGGTGCCCTTCTTGTGAGCACCTGTTCTGTCCTGAGGTGTGAGACAATGCATTCTTCCCTCTCACACTGCCCTTGTTTGTTCTGGCACAGGTTGTTGTCCTCTTTGTTGATCTTAATTCCCACAGGCAGAGAGTGCTCCTCCCAGTTGTGTGTCTACAGATCTCATAAGCCCTTGAGGGTGGGGCCCCTCTGCACCTGTTGAGTGTGCGATGAAGGTTGATCTATCACAAAAGTGTAGATAAGAGTGCTGATGAGAACCGGGCCGGGGCAGGTAGCTCAGCACCGACCCATACACGCCACCTGTACATATGGGCAGCTCTGAGAGTGAGCCATTCTGATGTCCTAGTGTAGACAGTGAAACTGACCAACTTCCCTGGTTAACGTGTTCTGAAATACAGCCCAGTGTTGGGGCTGGGGTAAGTGTCCCCCCACAGTATTTCTAGCCTGCTGCTTAAGGGCACAGAAGTAGTAAGCAGTTGGGAGACCCAGGACTTCTCAATGGGTGCCTGGCTCCTGGGCTCCTTGACAGCCAGACTTTCTTAGACCTTGGACTAAACCCACCATCATCGAAGATGTTTCTACGCAGCCCAACCTGTGGGTGATATCCCCTGACTCTGGTGACCCTCGTCAGAATCTGTAGCCACACAGAAAATTGGATTTTGTACTATTTTTTCCCATTTCCCAATTGAGGAGGTCAGCAAGAGTGGCATCTTGAAAAGAATGTGATTGAGCATGTGATTAAGAGCTGGGGTTCTGAAATCCCATCTCTGCCGCTTGCTGCCTGTGCGACATTGGGCAAATTAAATTCTCTGTGCATCTGCTTCCTCATCTGGAAGATGGGTGATTACAATCATAGCTTTACCTCTCGGGGCCATTGTACCAGTGAAAGGAGTGAGTACATGTGAGGGACCGAGGCGGCGCCTGATGTGTCGGAAAGACGTGGTGAAAATGACTGTGGTTGTACTCTTGCTTCCTGCAGGGTCCTCTCCCAGAGCTGCCCCTTAGTGCCTTGCAGATCCTGGAAAGGACCCATTCTGCTCCTTGCTGCTTTTCTCACCTACTTTGCACCTGCTCTCCTGGACCAGTAGGACTGAGGGCAGGGGGAGAATGGATGCTACTGTGCTGCGGCTCCTGCTAATCACATTCACAGCCCAAACTGTGGTCTCAATCAAGAGCATCCTGTGCCCCTGAGGCCTCTGTGGATGCCATGTGGATTTGGGGTAAAATGCCATCAGCTCTATGACTGCTGTGGCCTTGCCTCTGAGCCTGGGCGGATCCCTGCCCCAAATCACTCTGCTAAGAACAGCAAGGCTGAGAACAAGTGATGGGCAAGGTAGAAGGAGCATTTGAGGAAAGTCGGATGAGCCACTGCATCAACGTGTAGCAACCCAAACTGAAACTTGCTTGTGGGCTGTATGTGTGCGTGTGTACGCGTGTGTGTGTATGTGTGTGTGCGCGCATGCATGCATGTGTTGTGATTACTAAATCTCTTCTGTTTGCTCATCAGCCAAGCCATGATCTTTCATTTAAGCTATAATCTTTTAAGCTTTAATTTCACAGACTACGTGGTATTTAGCTTCATCCTTGAACAGACCTCTATGGGATAGAGGATATTTCCTACCTAGTGATTTAATTCCTTTCCCAGTTTGTTGTTGTTTGGTTCAGTTTTGTTTATATCTTGTTTTTGTCCTTTTTAACATATGTATACATATATTCTATTAGCGAAGGAGCAGAGTCCAGAAATGTTCAGTGAGTGAATTACGTGCTATTGTCTGTTGGCTGTTCTGGAAGCAGATACTGAGGCAGAGTTTCAGGTGCAGGAGACTTTTAGGGATCAATGCCTGTGACAGAAAGGTGGAGTCAGACTGTGATACAGGCTCATCCGAGTCCCCGCCCACCTCACAGAGAGTTCCAGAACAAATATGGCTCATGTGAGGCCTAAACTGCCAGAACTTTATACCACAGCCTCTCTCGGAGTTGGTCTCCTGGGAAGGAAGTGATCAGGTAAGGACACTTGACACCCACACCCCTGTCTGGGCAGCATGTTCAACCTTGGAAAGGGTTTGAGTGTCACTGCTCCACATCCACCTTGTGTTTGTTCTTCACAGCCCTGGGGAGAGAGTTAGCCAGGACCTCTGAGCACTCCTGGGCTCCTACAAAGGGAACAGCATGTAGGGACAGAGGGATGAAAGAATGGCAACATTTGGGCAAGAGGTGTGACTCCCAGTTTTCGAGCCCACCATCCACTCAGACAGTTGATCTAGGCCTGCCCACTGGTACCAGGCCACCCAAAGTAGGCACTGGGATGAAAAATGAAAAGCATTAAAGGTCGAAGTTGCCCCTAATAAAACAAGCACCAGGAAGTGTCTGGTTGCTTAGAGGGCACTTCAAGGTCTAGGGGCCATTTAAGAGTTTTGATCATTGATGGTGAACATCACTGCCCTCAGCATCTCCTTCCTGCTTAACACACCTTCAGCCAAGAGCTGGAAACTGAGTCTATCCAGTCTGCTCATGAGCAGCACAAAACTACTTTTGGTAACTGTTTAAAGAATAGAATGAAGGAAGGATCAAACCTCCTCTAGCAGATGTCCCTAGATGAGTGATCTGTGGACCAATCATCTCTTCCCTGCAGGAAATCCATGGACCAATCACCTCTTCCCTGCAGGAGTCCCATGAACCAATCACCTCTTTCCTGCAGGAGGTCCATGGACCAATCACCTCTTACTTTCAGGAAATCCGTGACCAATCACCTCTTCCCTGCAGGAGATCTATGGACCAGTCATCTCTTCTCTGCAGGAGATCCAGGCACTAGTCACCTCCTCTTTCCTTCATCCAGTGTGTGTTTGTTGAGTGGCTACCTCTGGTGAACAAAACAGAGGAAGCCCCTGCCTTCATGGGCTTTATTCACAGTTGGGCATTCTACTGGGCTCTGTTGCTCAAGTCACATGGCAATGCTCCCACACCCTTCCTAGCTCACTACCTTCTGGCACAAATTTCAAAATGAGCCTGACTCCAGAGAACCCATCTCAGGCAATTCCTTTGCAGTGATCCACTTCACTTGACTCTGGAGTTGGATGAAATTTCAGTGTGGACAGAACCATGAGTCATGCCTGGGGCTCCTTGCCAACATCTTTGCACCTGCTCACAACTGTTAGGTCCCTAAATCATCAGAGAAGTATTGGGCAAGAGTCCTGGGATGGTGGCACCATAGACAAGGGCCCAGGCCTTCCTGCCCACCACCCTCCACCACTGTCCAGAGAAGATAGAAGTCAGCAGCCTGGATCTCAAAGCAGGACCCTCAGAGGCATCTGCAGAGCTGGTCTTGCCATCAAGTTCCCTTCCCTTTCAGAGGCACACAGGACATGGTTCAGGGCAGAGCTATGAAGGCCCATGAGGGGCCCAGCTGCAGGAGGGTACTCCAGACTCCTCATTGAGGTTTGGAGCCTGGAGCTGACCCCAAGGAAGCTTCTGCCCACAGTCCTGATCCCAGGCCTCCCACACATCCTCCTATGCCCAGAGCCCACACCCAACCTGCATGCTTTCCACCTGCCACAGCAAGCACTGCACAGAGAGGGATGAACAGAAAGAGCAGAGGAGTCTCAGCAGGGACATCCCGCCCCAGTTCAGCCAGGGTTGCGTGTTGCATAACTGCGGGGTACTGAACAAGACAGGATTCCTCTGAGAGCCTTAGGACTTTGTTTTTGATCTCCAGCTTCTAAGCCAGATTCCAGGAAGCTTTAAAACTCCCTTCATCCTATTTTGAATACTTGTGTTTCAAGTTTTATTTTTCTTTTGGTTTTGGTTTTCCTTTCCTCACTTTGAATTGGAGGCTTCTCCTGCTAGCGTTTCCACTGAGCACCTGCCTTGACAGGTTGCTAAGGATGAGTGCAGCTTCTTCCACAACATCCGTTACTAGGGTGGTGACCCTGTCTGCGTCTCAGCCCCAGGAGGAGTATGGGGAGGATGCAGAGCAGCAGGCACCTGTGTCCAAGTCCACATCTTGCCATGCTGCAAGCTAGGGCTCCCAGGACAGGGCCTGCAGTGCTGAAAACCAGAGCTTTCCTTCCTCACACTTTTGGAAGGAAGAAGTCTGGGGTCAAGGTGTCACCAGAGTTGCCTTCTTCCAGGCCTCCTGGCTTAAAGACAGCTGTCTTTTTAATGTTCCTTTCTGAGCATCCTAATTTCTGTGTCCTAGTCTCTTCCTATAAGAACCAGTTAGATGGGATTAGGGCCATCCATATGACCTCAGTGTTCCTTAATTAGCCCATCCAAGGTCCTATCTCTAAACACACTCACATTCTGGAGCATTGGGCTAAGATGGCAACATATGCATTTGAGGGGGACACAATTTGGTCAGTACTAACGAAGTCATCTTAAGCAGGTATTTCATAAGCTTCTCGTGCAGCTACTTCCTGATCTGAAAAATGGGCATAAAATACTACCTACTTAGATGTGGGTATGTTGTAAGGATTAAATGAGTGAATACTGAACTGTGTTATGGTTCAGATTTGAAGTGGCTCCCAAAGTTTCACGTGTTCAGAAGGTGACTGGATCATGATGTACAGCCAACTTGCTGTTGGGAGGTGGGGCTTGGTAGGAAGAGGTGGTCACTGTGTGTGTGACCCAGCAGGGTATGTGTCTCTCCCTGCTCCTCCCCTCTCTCTCTGCTTCCTGGTGACCACGAGGTGAGCAGCTGTCGCCCACCAGGCCCCTCTGCCATGCCACCATGCTTTAGAGCCAGCCAACTATGAATCAAAACGTGAACCAAAACAAACCTCTCTTCCTTTAAATTGTGGGTGTTGAGTACTGTGACCCAGTGACCACAAAAGTGACTAAGACAGCATAAGTCAGGCAGAAGCTAGAGCAGCACTGAGAATTATTTCAGAGGGAAGCTGAAAATTTCTTCCCTCCTTACCCTTTCTTTACTGTGACAGAGGAGCTGGGAAGGCCTAAACTCGTCCTCAGATTCAGACTGTGTTCATGGTCAGTTGTTGCCCCTGTTGGATAGTGCGAAAGCATCCAGATTCCCACAAACCAACTGTAAAGCCATGGCAGAATGAGAAGCCAGGCAGGTCAGAGCTCACAGCCACCTCCCCGCCCATTTCCCTGCCCCACTCCTGCCCTGCTGTCGTGGCTTAAAACATGGTAGCAAATCTCTTCAACCTCTTACCATGGGAAAAACCCAAGTCTTTCCTTACCCCTCCTTGGCTGTCACCAGCTCAATAATTCTCCTCCAGCAGATGCAGTGAGGGGGAAGGGGCCATGGTGGCCTCCACACCAGGTCATGAAAGGCAGTGTGGCTTTCTTGACTCTCTCACTGTCTTGGGGCATTGACTTTTAGGCCCCTCTGGCCAGGTTTGAGAGAACTTACCTGCATAGGGAACGGTGCTCACAGAGCCACAGATGTTCCTGCCCCAACTGAGAGTCTCCAGCCCAGAAGCCAAGGCTGAGAGAGAGCAGTCCCCATGATTCCTGTCCCTAGTCCTTAAGTCAGCCAGTCGTTGGCAACCAGATCAGAGACAAGCTGCCTTCATGGGTCTACAGGATCCTGGAGCACAAGGGTGGCTGTTCACACCACCATGTCTTGCAGCCACAGGCCAGCTGGGACACTGGAGCACCAGCACAGAAGTAGGGCCCCACTCCAGGCAGGCTTTGTAGGTGCTGCTCGCTGTGTCCATGCTGGAAGTAGATCAAGCCCCCACTTTGTGCCCTGAGTTGTAGGTCTGTCACAATGTACTCTAAGGCTTTCAGCAGTCGATGTTGTGTTTATGTTGTTTAAAATTCCCAGAAGGAACTTGTCTGTTGCAATTGATGACCTTAGAGGTAGACTAAGGCTGGTGATAGGATGGTCATGCAGGTGGAAAGTTATGAGTGCAAATTAAATTAATCTGTGGAAGATCTTGATAGAGAGAAGGGTTGATCAAGAAAGAAAAGCAGAGCTGGGCATGGTGGTGCATACCTCTAATCCCAGCACTCCGAAAGTTGAGGCAGGAGGATTGTCACAAGTTCAAGGCCAGACTGGGCTATATAGTTAGTTCAGGACTAGCTTGAACTATACAGCAAGACCCTGTTTAAAAGCACCAAAAAAAGAAAAGTAGGATGGAAGTGTGCCTGCTGGATTAGGACACTTTATTCTGCCATAAAAACTCCCCTTTTGATGGGTTCATCAAAAGGGACATAGGATCCTACACTTCCCCAAAGACACCCTGACAATTTGCAGAGGAATAGGACCACGTCTTTCCTTGGCTGACTCACTCCACAATCCCTAGAGTTGGGGCAGCAGCTGGGTGTCCCCCAGTCTCCTAGCCTGAGGGTCTCATAGCACAGCCAGGCTGTAATCCAGCAAATCCTCCCACGTCACCTTTAATCTTTTTATCAGGGAAGCTTCCAGCATGGTAGAAATGAGATTAAATGACGATTCTCATCCCTCTGAGATAAAGAAAATGATGACCCAGAAGTCTTAAGAGCGGGTATGCCATCCATCTTTGGGGGCAAGGAGGTTGCAAAAATCATGATTGTACCTGGGTATCTCATATTCCAGCCCAAGACATTCAGCTGTGCTCTACAGTGGGAAACCTAATGGACAGTGAGAGATTATGCATGTGGGGGCATGAGAGAGGGGGGCTACAAGAATAAGAAATGACATTGCCAAACCCTTAGCAGCTCGCCGTTAAAGCCTGATGACAAGGCGGAGGCTCATTGGGGAGCAGGCAGCTGGAGGGGCCATGCCAGTCGTCCTCGGATGTCACCAGGATGACAGCTCGTCTCATCAGTGGGGAGATGGAATAAAGCTCCAATTGCCAGGCCATTATCTGGACGTTATTGGATCTTTTGACCTGTGTCTATGGAGCAGCTGGTTAGATAACTCATTTGTGCCACACCTGGGGGATGGGCCTGGAGCATCTGTTGAAGCCTGCAACATCAGAAAGGAAAGCAAGCATTTGCTGGGCTAGAGGAAGCTCTGATTCTGCCTTGCAAAGACAAGGAAGGAACCCATCCACGGTGGGGCTGTGTTTGCCAGAATAGACTTTGGCAAAGCCTGGAAGTTTTTCAAGAAACTACCCTCTTCACTTCCTGCAGAATGAAGTACTGTATCACCAGCTCTGATAAAGATGTCTTATTTGAGAAGTAAAACTTTCTGAGCTGCCTGTTTCTGTCTACAGTGGTTTGACGTGAAATACACTGCTTAGATTTCCTGTTCTCTCTCTTTAACAATCAAGGGAGAGCTTATTTTCCAGACCCTGCACACACACTGTGTAGATGTAATAAAAGGCAAAGAACAGGATGTCTAGTAAGCACAACAGAAAATTTCCAAACTTGTGTCCATAGGCGACCTTCGGGATGGGCATTTCCTCACAGTACTTTCTCTTTGCACAGCAACGATGCAGCGCGGTTTGGTGACTTTGGAGTTTGATGTTATCAAACCAACAAGTGGATTCAAGTTAGGTTTATTTTCCCCAGATCTCTTACTTGAATGGTCGCCTCTTTTACCTCATCGCTGGTTGCCCCAGCTCTTAGCCTAAATGCCTTAGGCTGTATATTTGAGTAGAGAGTTTGTTGGTTGGTTTGGTTTTAACTACAGTTACTTATTATTATTTACCTAGGGAGAGACCTGGATCTTGAGACTCTTGGTAAGACTGTGTTGGGACTTTTCCCTTCAGGCATACAATCTTCTTCCAAAATGTGTGTGTGAGACACTCCTTCCCAGTAAGATTCAAATCCATCACGTATATTCTATGCTTCCTTCTATATTGGCACCTGATTCACTGCAGTGTGCATATGCAAGGGGTGATCAAAGTATATGATGAACATTTAAGTTTTAACACACATTGCCAGGCATCTCTCTCAAAATACTCCCTACGGCTTTGAACACCCTTATCTCATCGTTCTTGCCACTTTCTTTTTTTTTTTGCGGTACTGGGGATCGAACTCAGGACCCTGTGCTTGCTAGGCAAGCGCTTATTCCACTGAGCTATATCCCCAGCCCTCTTGCCACTTTCTGAAACAATTCTAGAAGTCCTCTTCTGGGAGTGTCTTTACAAAGCATAATCAGAAGTACAATGAATGCTGCTGCCCAGCGCCATCCAACAGAAAAACAGGCTCATCCAAACATGCTACTGTGTCCGCATCCACCCTGCTCACCGGATCTGGCACCATGCAACTTCTGACTCTTCCCCAAAGTCAAAACGCCATTAAAAGAAAGCATTTTGAGATCCGGGGAAGATGGCGACCGGGTGAGCAGCAAGGGAGCGAACCTCCTTAATAAACACCACCAGCTCGAGACAGACTTGGTGAGCGTGAATGCCGGAACCTCGGCTGGGAAGTTTAAACTGGGCGTATTTCTCTGAGACGCCGGGGGAGATGTGGTAGGGCGGACCAGGCTGCCGGGGCGAGACGTGGGAAAGTCCCAGACGCTGGGAGCCGGGGACGATCCCCGCAGGGAAGAAGCGGGGATCGGTCCAGGCGCAGTGGGAGCGCGGCCGCCTCGGGCCCTCCCGCCCCCCCGAGACGGTGCAACCCCCCGGCGACTCCCGACAGAGATCGGCTTGC
>PVLD010010743.1:0-69157 GCA_004027595.1 Dinomys branickii | reverse complement strand
ATTTCAGGTCAGGGATTGTGATTCCACCTGACTTGTCCTTGTTGCCCATGATTGCTTTTGCTATTCTGGGTCTCTTCTGGTTCCAGATGAATTTGAGGCATATTTTCTCTAGATCTGTGAGGTATGCTAATGGTAGTTTAATGGGAATTGCATTGAATCTGTACAACAGTTTTGGTAGTATGGCCATTTTCACAATGTTGGTTCTTCCTAACCATGAGCAGGGTATATTTTTCCATTTATTGAAATCCTCTTTGATCTCTTTTTTCAGAGTACTGTAGTTTTCACTGAATAAATCTTTCACATTCTTTGTTAGGTTGATTCCTAAGTATTTTAATTTCTTGGATGCTATTGTAAAGGGTATGGTTTCCTCAATTTCTCTCTCAGTCTGTTTGTTGTTCGTGTATAGGAATGCTATTAATTTTTGAGTGTTGACTTTGTATCCAGCTATGCTGTGGAATTTGTCAATTAATTCCAGGAGTGTTCTTGTGGAGTTTTTGGGGTCCTCCATGGATAGTACCATGTCATCTGCAAATAGTGATAGTTTAACTTCCTTTCCTATCCTTATTCCTTTTATTTCTCTCTCCTGTCTAATTGCTCTGGCTAATGCTTCCAGGACTATGTTGAATAGGAGTGGTGACAATGGACATCCTTGTCTTGTTCCTGACTTTAAAGTGAAAGTTTTCATTTTTTGTCCATTTAGTATGACGTTGACTGTTGGTTTGTTGTAGATGGCTTTGATCAGATTGAGGTAGAGGCCATCTATTCCTATTTTTTCTAAGGTTTTTAACATGAATACATGTTGGACTTTGTCAAAAGCCTTTTCTGCATCTATTGAGATGATCATGTGTTTTTTGTCTTTGGCTGCGTTGATATGATGTATTACATTAATTGATTTGCGAATATTGAACCATCCCTGCATTCCTGGAATAAATCCTACCTGGTCATGGTGTATAATTTTCCTTATGATTCACTGTATTCTATTTGCAAGTATTTTGTTTAGTATCTTTGCATCTATGTTCATTAGCGAGATTGGCCTGTAGCTCTCTTTCTTGGTTGGGTCTCTCTCTGGTTTTGGTACCAGTATAATACTTGCCTCCAGAAATGTGTTGGGGAGAGTTGCTTCCTTTTCGACTTCATTGAAGAGTTTGAGGAGTGTTGGTATTAGATCTTCTCTGAATGTTTTGTAGAATTCTGCTGTGAATCCATCAGGGCCTGGGCTTTTCTTAGTTGGTAAGTTTTTTATGACATCTTCAATCTCGTTAATTGATATTGGGTTGTTCAGGATTTTTGAGTCTTCCTGACTTAATTTTGGTAATTTGTACGTTTCCAGGAATCTGTCCTTTTCTTCTCAATTTTCTATCCTATGGGAGTAAAGATTTTCAATGTAGGTATTAATGGTCTCTTGGATTTCTGTGGGATCTGTGGTGATTTCATCCTCTTCATTCCTTATTGCATGAATTTGAGTTCTTTCCCTTCTTTTCTTGGTAAGGTTGGCTAGGGGTTTATCAATTTTATTTATTCTTTTGAAGAACCAACTCTTTGATTCACTTATTTTTTGTAGAGTTTTCTTCATCTGAATTGCATTAATTTCTGCCCTGAGTTTTATAATCTCCTCCCTTCTTTGGGCTTTTGGCTTGGTTTGTTGCTCTTCTTCTGAGAGTTTGAGTTATAGCATTAGGCTATTTATTTGCTGTCTTTCTATTTTCTTTATATATGAGTTCATTGCTATAAATTTCCCTCTGAGGACTGCTTTCATTGCATCCCACAGATTCTGATAGGTTGTACTTGCGTTTTCATTTATTTTTAGGTATTTTTTCATTTCTTCTTTAACTTCTTGTGTGACCTATTGGTTATTCAGGAGGTTGTTGTCTAATTTCCAAGTGTTTATGTGGTTTTTGGAGTTCCTTTTGTCATTAATTTCCAGTTTCATTGCACTGTGATCCGATAATATGCATGGGATAGCTTAAATTCTTTTGCATTTAGGCAGATATGCTCTATGGGGTAGAATGTGGTCAATTTTAGAGAAAGACCCATGTGCAGCTGAGAAAAATGTGTATTCTGATGTTGTGGGGTGGAACACTCTGTATACATCTACTAAGTCCATTTGTTCACACTTTTGGTTCATGTCTGTTATTTCTTTGCTGAGTTTCTGTCCAGTTGACCTGTCTCTTTGCGTCGGAGGGGTGTTTAGGTTCCCCATTAAAATAGTGTTATTGGTTAGTTGATTTTTCACATTTGTTAAGACTTGAGTTGTAAAGTTTGGTGCTCCATTGTTTGGTGCATAAATATTTAGGATTGTTATCTCTTCCTCTTGCAGCTTTCCCCTAACTAGTATGTAATGGCGTTCTTTATCTCTTTTGATTGTTTTTGGTTTGAAGTTTACATTGTTTGCAAACATAATAGGTGCCCCTGTTTTTTTCTGGGGACCTGTTGCATGGAGAATTGTTTTCCATCCTTTAATTTTCAGCTTGTGGATTTCTTTTTGAGTAAAATGTGTTTCCTGTATACAGCGTATTGTTGGATTGTGTTCCTTAACCCACTCTGCCAATCTTTTCCTTTTGACTTGTGAATTGAGGCCATTTACATTAATGGTTATAATGGTTATATTTTGCATTATTCTAGTCATGTTATTTACTTGTTGTTGTTTTCCTTCTTTTGCTGAATGTTTACTTACTTGTTCTGTGTAGGGAGTTGTTTCTATTGTTGTTCTTGGGATTGTGGTCTCTTTTTTCTCTGCCTAGAATATCTTTTAGTGCTTTTTGCAATGCTGGTTTGGCACTCATGAAGTTCTTCAGTTGTTCTTTGTCATGGATATATTTTATTTCTCCATTGAATGTGAAGGATAGTTTTGCAGGATACATCAGTCTGGGTTGGAAGTTGTTTTGTCTCAGAATCTGCAATATCTCGCTCAAAGCTCTTGATTTCATGGTTTCTGTTGAGAAGTCTGCTGTGATTCTGATGGGCTTTCCTTTATTGGTGAGCTGTTTCTTTTCTCTAGCAGCTTTTAATATTGTGTTCTTTTGCTGGATATCTGGGATCTTGACTATTATATGTCTGTGTGTGGTTTTGTTTGGATTATGGCTCATTGGGGTTCTATATGCCTCAATTAACTGTACTTCAGTATCTTTTACCTTGTTTGGAAAATTTTCTGTTATTATTTCAGCAAATATTCTTTTTATATCATTTGTGTAGTCTCCTGCTGTTTCACTGACTCCTATGACTCGAATATTATTTCTTTTTGCCTCATCTTGCAGCTGTTGAATTGATTTTTCTTGGGTCTTTGATGATTTCATGAGATCCTTCCTTTCACGCTCATAGGCTACCATGCTGTCTTCAAGGTCTGAAATTCTATCTTCGGTTTCATTTAAGCGATTTTGCAAGCTTTCAATGGAAGTTTTCAAATGTTTGCAATGTCTTTGGACCTGTTTCATTCTTGGTAATTCATTCCTAAATTGCTCTTTTAATGTTTCCATTTGTTTCCTACTTTCTTCTAATCTTTTATCTATTTCTTCTCTATGTGTACGGAACATTTCTTCCATTATGGTTTTCAGTTCATTTTTGTCTGAGAGATTATTGCAGGTATGTGGCTTATTTCTGCTTTAAGCTCTTTTATGGCCTGTTGGAGTTCTTTCAGTGTTTTGGATGCAATTGTTTCATAATTTGCAGGTATGTGGCTTCCTAATTCCCCTGTATCCTTGCATTCAGGACTTGTTCTGGGTTGGGTTGAGTTCTGAGACTGCGTTTTGTTCTTCTGTCTTCCCATTTTTGGGTATCAGATTCAAAATATTGAGCAATAAATTACCCAGGCAGTTCACCAGGCAAAGGTCTGTTGCAAAGGCTGCTCCAATGACTCCTCTTCAGGAGAATGTCCATTAAGCTTTCTGCGGACAGTTCCGCTCAATACGCTGTACATATGCTGCTTTGTGTGCCTAGTTACTCCCTACCCAGAGACCTTGCTGGGGCGCATAAACAGCTCACCTTCCTGGGGACCGTGCTGGCAGGGGGTCGCTCGTGTTCCTCCCTGGGTGGAGCTCCTCCCCCACTCAAAAAACCGGTTAGGGCGCCCAGCCAGCTCTTCTGTCCCAGGGTCCTTGCAGTCAGTAGTGCTGCTCGGATGTCCCTCGCTGGGCGGAGCTTCTCCCCAACTCCAAAAACCGGTCAGGGCGCCCAATCAACTCATCCTGGTATCTTGCAGCAGGAGGTCCCCAAATTGCTAATATGTCGTGCCTCGCCCGCGATGTGTTGCTCCCCAGTGCTTCTCCGCCTCCTCGGCGTTCTCACAGGAGCTGCCCACCCCAGCCACCACAGTGCCCGCTCTCCGTCCGAGGATGGCGCTGGCCGCGGGGGTGGGGATCTGAGCAGGACCCAAGTCTGCTGCCCTGATTAGCTCAGTCTGCCCGAGGAGCGCTGTCTGCGAGACCGCCCTGCTCCGTCGCCGCCAAAAATTCCTTAAAAATGTCAAATTCTTAAGGAAAGGAAGCAATTGTGTTTCAGGTGGTCTGTGTGGAGAAGAACAAAAGCCACCTGCTTCCACGGCCACATCCTGCTCCGTGTAATTTCCTCTAAACCTAAAATGCAGTGTGGTAATTTGGGATGAAGAATGGTAACATGTCAAACAAGATGGCGTATTTCATGTTTCACTGAACACAATTTGGTAAATACAGATTGGTTATTGTGAAAGTTGTTCAAGAACCTCACCAATCCTTGTTTCAAAGCTAAAAATACTTGTATGATTTTGTGAACTCTGCCTGACTGCTTACTTTTTCTGGAGTCCCTTGTACTACAGAGTATTCCCACGTGTGAAATTTAGTTCTTTCTACATCTTACACACACACACACACACACACACACACACATACACACACACATACAGACACAAACACAGACACACACACACACACACACCCTTACCTCATGGACATGGCATACTTTAGCTAACAATGGTCACGAAGATGGTGTTGGTGTGGCAGAAAAGGGCAAATTCAAAGCATGCCTTTGGTACTCAGGGTTTCAAAGTGGTGTGGCCATCCCGGGAATTGCATTCTCCTGGCTTCTCACCTCACGTGGCTGAAGCTATTCTCTGTTTCCTTCTTATCTACCCCAGAAACTCCATGTTCTTCTTCCTCTTTCAAGTGGAGGCAGGCAGCTCTCTCCAGCTTGCTTCCATGACTTCTGCTTCTGGAAAACTTCATCTAACTTCAGTCCACTGCCCCTCAATTTATAAAGTGGGAGTAGCTGTAGCTCCAGCATGGATACATCTTCACTGCATTTTCTTTTAGTTTCCCACATTTCTAATCAAGTTGAGTAACACAATAACAATGAAAAATCCCTTTCTTAGTCCTATACTTTACAAAATAGGGAAACAGAACCTTGGATCCTCTCACTTCCGTAGTTTATAGGTGATATAAACAGCCACCTTCAGCCACTTTCCATTTCCTTGGTGACACAGACATGGGTTCTCAGTAAAGGTCAAGGCCATTGGCCATGGTTGAGAAGTCAGATGAGGTGAAAAGGGAGAATCTATTCCATTCTCTATTATTTTCTAGTTTAAAGCGATGGTTGCTACATATTTCACTTGCTGAGACTTTCCGCTGCCTTAAAATGGAAAAATAATTATGGGAGAAAGTTATATTAAATTTAATTTTACTTACTAATATAATAGATTTGTTCTTTGGAGCCATGCAAACCCACCATCAGAAATATCATTCCTCCTTAACAATGAAAAATTGGTGACATTAATAAAAGAAATGTGAGAGACACTTTAGTTTTATCTTCCTAGTTAGTACTGGGTCAAATGAAGAAGGAATTATGAAAGTATTTTACCAGAGAGGTTACTATAATCTACTTTATAACCTATCACTATGAACACTCTGTGTAAAATCAAATCAATAGGTAAAGACTCATAGAGATTTAATAGATATTTAGTTATTTTTTCCTCATTCAAAATCAGAAATATTTTTTCCAGCTTAGATCTCCTGGAAGCACAGGATTACCAGAAAAATGCTTTGCTACTATCGTTTTGGGAGATTCATACCCAAATACTTGACAGAGTATAACTTTCTAAGAATTGACCAGCAGGCCACTCTTTTGTCACAGAAATGCTTTATGTATTACTGTTTCCTGAGTGTTTCTTTTAATCTTCAATTCCTAAGTGTTTTTTGATTAAAGTGCCTGTTCAATTATTGGGATAGTTTTCTTGGACCTCAGAAACAAACTCCAGTTCCAAACCTGTTCATTTGAGAATCTTAGTCCCTGGGCAAGCACTTGTCTTTGGCTATACTTTCTGTGAGACTTCCCTTTAGGATTTTTGGGGATTAAATTTTCACTTTCTTTATAGGTTTTTCTCAAATATACAGAAGTCCTTGTCTTTATCTTAAGATTTAACTACAAGGCACTAATGCTGATTGAAAGTGTTGTGGGCATGGAAATAGCTTAGCAAATGATTCACTGAGTAGTTTTGTCAGAATTGGGCAGGAGTCTCTGTTTTATTGGGGTGCTCCCAGGTGCCATTCGCTATAGTATTTTTCTTTGGATTGGAAGCATCCTTGGAAAGCTATCCACCAATTTATTGAATAAAGAATTCGTATTTGTCTTCCAGTGTTCTAGTACTGAGCTAGCAGAAGATATTTGCAGTTCAATGAGCATTTGCTTCAGGTTTAGTGTGATACAATTTGGCAATCTTCTTTGCTTCTAGTGTATATTGGCCTCTTATCTGAAGTGTTATTTTCTGTAGTTTTAGCAGTCAATTGTAGCCTGAAAATATTAAATGAAAAAATTCCAGAAATAAGCAACTCATAAGTTTTAAGTTGTGTACCACCCTGAGTAGTACAATGAAGTTTCACATCACCTTGCTTTGGGCCACCCACGATGTGAATAATCCTTTGGTCCAGAGTATCCACACTGAAGTAGCTACCCTTCCATTAGTAACTCTCATGCTTTTTAGAGCAACTCTCACAGCAACACAGTGCTTATGTTCAAGTAACTCTTATTTTACTTAATAATGATTCCAAAAGGCAGGAGCAGATGCTGACATTTTAATAGACAAAGAAGAAGTTATAAAGTAGGGAATTTTTCCTTTAGGTGAAAAAGTTGAAGTTCTTAACTTAAGAAGGAAAACATGTAGTACAGGTAGGGTTTGCTTCTATCCTCAGGTTCACTAACCCTTGGGATGCTGGTCTTAGAATGCATCCCCTACAGATAAGAAAGGACTATTCTACTTCTTCACTATCTTTATCTGTGTCTAATGTTCCTTAGCTTGGAATTCTAGTCTCTTTTGTTAAATTTTCCCCATTCCATCTTTTGCAGGAGTGTGTAGAAGGGAAATTATTTTTCTTTCCAATTTTTATTCATTCTAATTTGTCTCTCTGTTGCTTCATCCTCTAATTTTGATATATTGGGACCTAGGATTGGATGGGGTTAGTGAATCTATCTTCTGCAGGGCAGGCCATCAGGCTGCTAAGCCTGTCTGAGCTGTTGCAGTTTTGTGTCTGAATTCCATACAGACTAGGCAGCTGGAAACCCTGTCAGGGTTTCTATGTTGCTGTCAAGAGACCAAATTACTTCTTTGAGAAATCTCAGTAATTTTTCTTAAAGCTTCTGATGATGCTAATGCGCCCTGTGGAGAGTAATCTGCTTTTCTCAAGATCTATTAGTTAAAATATTAATTACATCTAAAAATACCTTCGCAGTGACATCTGGACTCGTTCTTGACTGAGGAACTCACAACAACAGCTTAGCTAGGCTGACGTATGCAGCTAGCCATCATACATTCAATAATCAAAGGTTCACTAACTTGAAAATTACATCTGCCCGTTGCACCACTTTGCTGTGTGACCTTGGGCAAGGCACTTATCTCTGCATTTCAGATTCCAGTCCTGTAAAATGGGAATAAACTTAGTGGCTACACATAGTTGTGTGGATTCCAAGATAAAAGGAAAATACATAAGATTCTTTGAAAAGTGCCTGCAACAAGGTAAGTGATGCATAAAGTAAGGCGGTATAATTTCTTATCTAAATTCTGCAATGGATTGTTTGTCAGAGCGCGTGTGAATTTCCACAGTGCTGGTATGTGGGGCTGGAACCCCAGACAGTGACGGGCTGAGGTGCAGTCAGCATCCTTGACTGAAAGCCTTAGTCCCTACTCTGAGCGACGTGCTCTCACTAGTCTGGATGCTCCCCACACCTTCACTCATTAAACCTGGGTTCACATCACACTGCAGGGAGATTTGTGGTACTTCATTTTACAGAAGGGGTACTATGTCTTAAATGAACATGTTACCGTGTACAGAATTACACAACTAGCTCACTGCAGGGCCGGCATAAAAATCCAGACTTCTATAATTTTAATTCCTGTTCTCTGTGCTACCTGCACTCTGGAGCAGACAGAGGGTCTCCTGATTTCCTGCCTCCTTGATGTCTTTCCTGGCTTCAGTGCCTCAGTGTTACCTTGGATTCACCGGTCAGGAAATTGGGAATCCTCTGGTCTCCCATAAACATCAGAGTCAGGATGCTAGACTCCTGTCAGGAGATCCTTTTCCTTTTAATAGACTTTAAGTTTTTCTTTTGATCTGCCTTAGCTCTTCCCTCTTAAAAAGTGATGAGTGCAAATTTCTTGAGTTTCTTGGGTCCACTAATGAGTGGAGGAAGGAAAATAAAAAGAACTTAAAACAAACTTTCTTCATATAATTAAAACTACTGGAGATTAGAAAAAAATCCTTTCACATAAACTGAATTAAATTATTTTAAACTACTTGAATAAATTTTAAGTGCAATGGAAAGCAGTCATATTTAGAAAAGAAATTATTTTTTTGATATGTCTTTAAAAAGTTTTGAATTCAGTAGGCTGACCACATTATAATAGCCGTTATAGAAAAGCAGAAACTAACAATCATATGTGAGCCTTTCACTGGTGGACAGAAACAATATCAAAAGTGGAAGCAAGCCGTTTTCCTGTGGTAATTTGGATCTTAAAGATTTTATTCTAGAAGTTAGATCTACAGCCAGTTGAAACAGAACAAAGTGTCTCACACTTTCATATTCGCACATATAACCTGAGGATGTTTCCAAAATGCACAATCTGATTCAGCAAGGCTGGGGTCAGATTTGAGAATGTCTATTTCTACCAAACTCCTGGGAGCTTCTCATACTGCCATCCATGACCATACTTTGAGTAGCAAGGGTCAATTGTCCATTTCAGTGGGCGTCGTAGCCGAGAAGCCAGACACCACCCAATCAACAATGGGAACACCTGATCATTTACTGTTGTTATTTATCTATAGCCACATGCTATTATACCTTGGAAGCCTGTGGATAGAGATAGCTTTTAAGTGAACCAGTGACTTTCCTATCCAGACTTGGACGTGAGGAGAGGAGGGAAATGGAGTCTCTTCACCTAGAGGTACTGTTTCAAGAATTGGCATGCAGCGTCTCGCCACACACCTGTAACACCTCCACGTGGTGCATACATAGGAGCTGCATTCTGAAGATGAGGAAGCAAAGCCCTGGAAAATGTAACTTGTTGTAGCTGGTGAGCAGTAACCCATAATCTGGACAGCTTTACTGCTTGCTCCTGCTTTTTCTTTTAACTTTATTGCCTATTTTTGTTATTTAAGTTTTTGTAAAAAAAAAAAAGGAACAAATCCAATTTTAAAAATCTACACAAAATTGTTCATTAGACTTCCCTCCTACGTCCCATTTTCCCATTTCATTCTGTATGTCGAAATAGTTTTCTACCCAGCCAAGGCCTTGATGCTTTGTGTTGAGCTGACTGACAAAGGCTTATGATTTAAAAACTGATTTAAAAACTACCCTTCTCCTCTCTCCACAAAGCCCCAGCCTTTGATCTTCTCTCAGGAGCAATTTCCAATCAGCCCTCTCTTTTAAGGCCTGTAAATGTTTAGTATTCGGTCCTTCCTCAGCCCACTCAGTCTCCCCCGAAAGAGAGGTCAGGACCTTCAATTCCCTATTGTCACCACAGTTCTATTGGAAGTCTTACTGTACGCTTTGGGTTTTCTATAGTGAAGGTAAAATTAAATATAGCAAGCTGCAGGCTGTTTCTGTGTTTGCACACTTTAAAGTTAAGCAGGGTTTTGACAATTACCTAGTTCCCTTGGTTTATGTAGATGATGCCACATTAACTCAGCACTTTAAAAATATTATTTTTGTGTAGCCCTCTTTACCCAGACATTGTTATCATGATTCAGTGTAGGTGGATAATTTCCAAACCATTTTGCTTTGTGATACAAATCTATAAAAATTTGGTGGTCTAGAGTAAAGGGACAATGAATGAAGTGGTTATGTATGATTTTTAATTTCTTTTCTAGTGTTCAATTTTTTCTTAAAGCCAAACCAAAATGTAAAATTAACACCATTAGGATTTTTAATTTCTTTCTTACTGTTTAATTTTTCCTTAATGCCAAACCAAAATGTAAAATTAAACCATTTAGAGCTAATTTGCTTGAATAAGGGTTGGGAAGGTTTGAACCCCATCTACTCATCCCCTTACTCTAAGCATGGTCACTAGAAGTGCCTTAAAAATTCTCAGAGTTCCAAACAGTGACTACTGGTTTATCCCCAAGTCTAACTGTTATTTTAAAATGTCTGACCTTTGAATGAATAACTAGTATACATGAACAACTAATACATGTGTTTGGATTTCTGTAACTGTTTTATTCAGGGACTGAGATTATGCTAATTCTACATCCTAAAATCAAGTTGTAGTTCTTGAGTTAATAGTGTTTTAGAAGGGAAGGACAGAAAGATACATTAGTTTTCAATTTGCTTGTTGTTTTCCTTGCTGAGGCATCTATTCAGTACAGGGTCCTTGCTGAGACGTCTATTCTGTACAGGGTCTTCACTGAGGCATCTGTTCTATCTGTTCTATACAGGGTCTCTAGCTGTGACATCTGCAGTCCAGGAGATGTGTGTTGATTGATGAAGTGTGTGACTCTCAGGACTGCACAGTGCAGTTACCTGCACAACTGCGATGGCCTAGAACTGGCGATGAAGAGGGGTTTGGCCCATGTCATTTTCATTTTAGCTAGATCCAGAGTGGATTCTAACGTACACTAGGACTGAGGATTACCAAACAAAGCCATTGAAAATGGGTCATTTTATTCTGATCATTTTTATAATGGATTCAGGTCCTCACCACATTCTACACTTGGATTATTTCTGGATGAATAAATTCTGAAGCAGAACTGACAGTGATAAGTCCACATGGTTCAGTTTTCCTGATTTGAATACGTATTGGGTGGAATTCATCCGATCTTCTCTAAATTCAGTACTATTAAAAACAGTGGTAACTACTGTCGGTCTTGAATCTGTTTCTGTCCGAGGTGAACAGGTCCCAAGAACGAGGTACCTGCGGATGAATAGAAAAGTAAGAGGAAAAAGAAATACAAGAGAAACAAACTTCTGGAATCAGGGGCTTACAGGCTCAAATAGCACTTTCAGTAACCTTTTATAGAGAAAGAACAAAAGAGGCAACTGGGCTAATGGGAGGATATCAATCGTTTTAGCAAGGACAATTCAGCTCAGTTATCATAGGCATGAGACTTGTTAGCCATCATGTTACCAATCCATCTGGCATATCACATCAAAGCATTTAGTGTTGACCCTGGGACTTTAATACTTTTGCTAGACTTCCTCCAGAACCCAACAGTCAAGGCTTGGTTAGGCCTGAGGTAATACATTGAAAGAGTGACTAAAGAATGTCCTTCTCCACATTTCCCCCTTTTTGTTTTGCTGCAATCCTTTGAAGTATCAGTGAGAAGGCTGCCAATTATCTTACCATTTCTTGGCAGTTTTCTGGATGAATTTCATGAGTCTAAGAGTATCAGGCAGAATACAATTGTAATACCATGTAAAATGACAGTAGAAATTTGGAAAAATAGCAATATAGTCCAAGGTCCAGCACAGTGGTCAACCATCGGTCTACATCTAGTGACTACACTTTTCTGCTGCATGTCTAAGACCAAGTTAAAGTGAAACTTGCATAAGTAAAAATTTAACCCTTTACTATCTATCGGGGTCAGTTAGGTCCCCTCAGGAATCTTCTTGGAACCAAGTGCAGCGCATCTCATCTTGATCTTCATTGTCAGACATCTGGATGAGTCACTGCCTTTGCTAGACCAAGGTGCTTTCTGAGTGCTCCTGGTTGGTGTCTTGGGATGGTGTTTTAGTGACATCACTCTCATTTTTTCCACTAGAGGATTCACATCGAATCTGACTCTTTTGTGGCTCATGTCCAGGTTTAATTCTTCTAGCAGGTAACCATATTTTTTTCTCCTGAGTCTGTAATAACACAAGCAAATCCTTGACCCCAAGTTTGAACAATACCTCTTTTCCATATTCCAGTGTGAATATCTTTCCAAAAGATAAGTTGCCCTATTGGTTTTGATAGCCCCTTAATAAAGGTGACCCAAAAAGAATTTTTTTGTTGTTATAGTAGATGAATCTTTACTAATATCCAAAAAATTTAAAGTGAATAGGGCTTTATGTAATAATTGACATGGTGAACTTCTATCCCTATCTAGTAACGTTCATCTAATTTGTTGTTTTTAATAGGATGACATAGAAGAAATTTATAACATTGTCTAGGCTGTTTAATATCTAAGTATCTCTAAATGTGGTGGCCTTTACATAGCATATACATCACATAAGTTCTTGTCAAAAATTATCATCTAAGTAACTTTATGTTGATCTGACATGAACCTCTTGTTACAAATATCTGAAACACAAGAGAAGGGCAGGTGTCTAACAATTCCAGTTTTACATTTTAGAATACTGTGCATTTGGAAGGCATGAATAGATTTCATACACCATGAAGTTAGCAACAACAAATTGTCATTATTTTGTTTCTTAATTTAGTTTTGTACCTAATAACATCTTTTAATCAGAGAACGTTACCCAACAATCAAGGCTTGCTCAGGCCTGAGGCAATACATCGAAAGAGTAACTAAAGAATGTCCTCCACAAACTGCTACATGTGGATAGCATCATTATCATGCCAACTTTACTAAGCACTCCCTAAGATAATTACATATATACACGTAATTTCATCTAATTCCCACATATATGTAATTCCATCTAATTCTCACAAAATTCTGTGAAAAAGCTGAGTTACAGAAGGGTCAAGTCTACTCATTCAAAGTTCCACAGGCAATAAGTGCGGAGTTTTGTTTCTGTATCTTCATGTATATTATCTCTAGCCTGTACAGCAATCTCACAAGGTTGATATTAAATAAACACCCTAATTTACAAATGAAGAAATTAAGGCTATAGATAATTAAGTAAATAATATTAAATGCAAGAAAATAACCTAAAATTAAGCCAATGTAATATTTATTAATTATACTTAAAAGAATAGCTTTCTGTCATCTTCTGCGAGACCTTGAAGAAACATATTCAAACAGAATTCATCCTAAACCAGTACCATGTTGAAAAAAAAAAACAAGAAAGAAAGCAAACTAGCAAACATTGTGAATTTAGAAGATTATATCTGCCAAAGGAGCTGAAATGCCTGTGTGGAGTCTGGGGATTATGGAGGCACTAGCACAGGTACTAGCTCACCTCCCCTGCTTTAAATTTTACGTGCAGCTTTATTTTAAATGTATGTATGGTAAGCCCTATAATTCCCTGGATTGTTTACACTTTGGTCTGAGTGACTACTGAAGGATAGTGTAATTACAAAGTACAATTTCCAAGCGGGATGAAATTGCTTGTTGTGTAATAGGGCTCTCAGGGGCTGATCTCTGAACATGCCCAAAACAAATACCTGTAAATCATGGCTGGGGGTAAATGATATCCACATCCCTGGGTTTGCATATAGAGTGAGAGGTGATCTTGATATGAACAGACCATTTCCCTCTGTTATTGGTTGAACTCAGGATTGGAATGGGAAGTCGTTTTTCCTTTTCAACTTCCTTTTCTAGTTCTCGGTGTAGTGTTAGAACTCTGCTATGTTTCCATCGCCTTTGCGAGCTACACCAGGAGGCTCCCTGGGTGACAGAGTAAAACGCAGGTGATTGTGAGATTGTATTGAGTGCCTGAGCAGAGAGCAGTCGCTCCCCCGCTCCCTGTCAGCGACTCTCACGTGTCCTCCACTTCTGTGGCCCCTGCCAACATTCAGCGACCACGTATTAGACCAACTTCATAAGATGATACAGCGGACCCGGCAGGTGTCTGAGGTATGAACAGCAGTGTCAGGTATCACAGGCAAAGGTGAACATGGAGAGCTAGCCACAGCGGGATGCTCCCCAAGGCCTCACTAACACTTTCCTTGTACAGATAAGTTACTGTTTACAGTAAGTGCCCAGCCGATCCTTTCCCATGTGATCATTTTCTGGAAAGTGCCTAATCCTATGCTGAAATGAGTAGAGCTTAACTTTCCCAATTCATTTCTACTTTGACATCCACCTATAATTCTGTTTTTTTTTTAATGGTACCAGGGATCGAACTCAGGACCTTGCTCTTGCCAGGCAGGTGCTTATTCCACTGAGCTGTATCCCCAGCCCTCCACCTATAATTACAATTATTGTCTTTTGGTTCCTCAGCATCTCACCCCAATAACCTCTGCTGGAGGGGTGGGAGAAGTTTGGAAAGTACATAACCTAACTTCCTAAACCCATGCCTATGGTTATTTATTGCGTATAACAAACTACACCCATTATATTTATTATCCCCATGGTTTTGAGTCAGTGTGTTGGCAGGACTCACCTGGATGAATTTTCTTGCTCCGTGTGATGTCGCAAATGACCGGGCTGAGGTCACTGTCGAGGGTCAGGGTGGTTTCAGTCTCGTTGGTGGCCTGGCTTAGTTGGGGTCCTCTCTTCTCCACGCATCCTCAGAGTCTCCCCTGGCCTGATGCATAGGTAGATGGACTTCCTGTGTGCTAGCTGTGGCTTCCAAAGACCAAGGTAGGAGCTCCCAGTTCTCTTCAGTCTAGCTCAGAGTCTGGGATGGTATCATGTTGGCTACACTGTATTGGTAAAAACTACCACAGGTCATCTGTGATTCATTCAGCTGGAGGAGAAATAGAGTCCCTTTCTCCACAGGAAGAGCATGAAAGAGTGCAGCCCATCCTGATATTTTATATTATCTATTAACAATAGAGCAGACAGTACATGTTTTAAAAATATTCAGGTATGTGATAGCCTGTAACGCAGTTGAGATAGGTATACCAAGATTTTTGTTTCCTTATGCATAGTGAAATTATATTTGGAAAGGACAATAGAGGTAATGTAGCCTCTAATGTCCAAACTAATGAAGGGATTGGGTGATATCATTTGAGAGACATACTGAACAAACGGGCTGAATGCTGTGAAGCTTGAGCCCAGGCCTGGTTCCCAGCACAACGCCCTGCCTAGTAACTGTGCTCAGGTGGTTTATCACCATAATTAAGCTTCCACTTCCCTTTATTCTCAATTCACAGAGGAATTAATTTTGGTTTACCTTATGGGGTATGTCTTGACCATAACAGAGTCTAGGATATAAGGTGAGTGCCCCACGTGTGCAGATCGCTGGAGGAACCATAGTCGTAGAGAAAGGCATAAGAAGGGAAAGGGAATCCTTGAACTGTAGACCTTAGTAACAAATTTCTAGATATAAAGGAAGTTCTCAAGTTTTTTTTTCAGAGTTGTAAAATATACAGACCATGAATTTACCATCTTAAACATTTTAAAATATGCAGTTCAGTAATGTTAAACACATTCACACTGTTGTGCAAGCCCTAAACTCTGTACCCATTAAACAATAACTCCCAGTTCTCCCTCTTTCCCAGGCTCCTGGCAACCATCATTTTGCCTTCTGGGTCTATAAATTTGAATGTTCTAGAAAGCCCCTGTACGTGGTATCATCTACTGTCTTTTATGAATAATTTATTTTGCTTAGTGTAATCTCACAGATGTAACGTGTCATAATTTCTTTCTCTTTTAGAGGTTGACCAATATTTCACTGTACGTATGTACTGTACTGTGCTTTGTTTATCCACTAATGGACACTTGGTTTGCTTTCAACTTTTGAGAATGATGAGTAACAGGTGTACAAATACCCCTTTGAGACCCTGACTCTAATTCTTTTGGTTACATGCTATTATGGTTTGTGTCTGCATGTCCCCCCAAATCCTCATGCAGTTATTTGGTGGCTTTTAGAGTTTATGACTGATCCATTATCTGATGCTGGGATTATGGGTGTGAGAGCTATCTCTGCCCTAGGGCAGATAGTTTGTATATATAAGGGAGAGAAAGAGGCTATTGGTTGCCATTCCTCCCTTCTTGTGTTTGTTGCTTTGCTATGTACCACCGCCGTGAACTGTAACCCTTTGCCTTGTGCCACTCTGCCTCACAGCCAGCTGGGTATGACTGAAACCTCCACAAACTATAAGCTAAATAAACCCTTCCTTCCTTCATTTTGGATGTTGAGTATTTTGTCTCAGCCACGAGAAAAAAGTAACCAAGATATATGCCCAGAAGCACAATTGCTGGAACATAAAGCAAATTTATTTCTGAATTTTAGAGAAATTACCACATTGTTTTTCATAGTAGCTAAACCGTCTTATATTTATATTCACACCAACAGGTCAGAAGTCTTCCTAATTTTTCACATCCTCCAAATTTTTTCTTTTCTCCTTTTTTATATTAGGCCCTGTGGTAGATTTAGTGTGGCACTTCATTTTGATTTTGAATTTGATTTCAATTTGTTTCCCTAATGACTAGTGGTGTTCAGGACCTTTTCATGTGTGCATTGGTCATTTGTATATCTTTGAGTAAGTGTCTATTAAAGTTCCTGGCTCATTCTTTAATTAGAGTTTATATTTTTGTTATTGAACTATGGGAATTTCATATATTTTAAACACTGACCCCTTATCAGGTATATGATTTGTAAATATTTTCTGTAGTTGTAAATATTTTCACTTCTTTAACTCTTTTTTGTTGGATAAAAATTTGTAAAAACTTGTAATATTTGTAAATTTGTAAATATTTTTTCTAGTTGTAGATTTTTCATTTCCTTAACTATTTTTTGTTGGATAAACATTTTCAATTTTGTTATAGTTCTCTTTATCTACTTTTATATTTGTTGCTGTACTTTTGATGTCATATCTAAGAAGTCAGTGAAACATCGAAAAGTCCAATTCATGTATTTTACTTGTAAGATTTTTATGATTTTAGCTCTTTGATCCATTTTGACTCAGTTTTGTGTATGAATTTAGGTAGGGATTTAACATTTTTTTATGAATTTAATGAAGAGAGCCTTTAACTCACTGAATAACATTCACACTCTTGTCAAAAGTAATTTAATCCAGTTAATGATTACTGGTCTGATCATTATTGCATGTCTCTAATTGTTTTCCTGAGAAACCACTTTGAAGACATCAATAGTAATACAACAACCATTGTTAATTTCCTACCACTTTGTCTGTAACTCTAGATTGTTTGTATTATTCTTATGCTATCTTTTATTTTTATTTTATTTATTTATTTATTTATTTTTTTTTTTTTGTGGTACTGGGGATCGAACTCAGGACCCTGCACTTGCTAGGCAAGCGCTTATTCCACTGAGCTATATCCCCAGCCCTATTATGCTATTTTTTAAATGGATGTCTGTTGTTTTCTTCCTTTATTCTTAAAATTAAAAAAAATTTAATCATAATTGTAAGGTTTATTTTTGTGTTTTCTATTCTGTATCTACCTTTCTATCTATCATCTATATCTGTCTGTCTGTCTATCTATCTATCTATCTATCTATCTTTGTCCTTAGACCAATACTTCCTGGTTTTGATTATTGTAGCTTTGAAATAAGTTTTGAAATCAGGAAATATGAGTCATAAAAGGTTATTTTTCTTTTTTATTCTTGGTTTGGCTATTTGAGATTCTTTGAGTTTTCATGAGTTTTAGGGTAGTTTTTTTCATTTTTACCAAATATGCTTTTGGAATATTACCAAGAATTTCATTACATTTGTAGACTGATTTGGATAGTGTTGATGCTGTAGATATATTAAGTATTCTAATCCATGAACACAATCTTTCCATTTGTTTTGTGTCAATTTTTTAACACAGACTAAGAACAAACAAATAATGGTTTGGTTATTTTATATGGAAAAGAAGCTCACAAAAATCAAAGAAATGGATTTGATTTTCAGCCTAACTAAAAAGTAATTTTTGCAGTGCTAAAATTAAATAGGTCTCCTAGTTTTAATTCAATAGTTAAAACAAAAAGATTGAAGGTCAAAATGTATTTTAAAATTATTTCTCTTTAATGAACAAGTTTTTCACTGCATAAATATCTATTCCTAGAAGTATTATCTGCTCCTGTGCTATCATGCCCTAAAATGTGCATTCATAAATGGTGCTCAGTAGAATATGCCAGACTGCTTGAGAACAAAATCAATGATCACTTTTGCCTGAACACTTTTCTCATGCTCATATATATTTCTTGGTTACTGGGACCAAGAACTCAAACAAAATTAAGTGGCAACAACTTAATCATATCATCATTTTACTGCTTAGCAAATACTATTTATTTTATTGGAGCTTTCAAACCTATATCCAGTTACAACAGAAGGATTTACTTTGTCTGAAGTTTTGCTTTAGGAAAAATGAATGTGACGATTTCAGCATTTCTTCTTATTTTGGGGAGCTTATAACCAACCCTGACCGAGAATCTGAATGGAAAGGGGTATTTGCTTTAGTTGGGCTTGTTTTAATCTCTATTCAAGAATGATTACTGTGTGTTTCCATTTGGCCTCGATAAAGCTAAGTGCCAAAATTATTTCCTTTATGTTTCAGTAATTTAAGCACAATGTTAAGAAAGAAGATAGGTTATACAATATTTTCATGCAATCTCTCTAGGAAGACGTATGAGCTTTTTCGCATTACTATGGATACAGCTGGCACCAGTGTTAGAACACACACAGGCGCCTCAGATGAAGAAATAGGAAGTTTTTTAACAAATGCACTTGTACTGCTACAAAAGTTAGCAACAGCAAAGCAAAACAAAACAAACTTAGATTCTTCCAAATGGATTACATTTTAAAGATTCTTCAGAGACTAAACTTTTGCCCCAAATTGGTTTTTCTCTTTTCATAATGCATTGTGCAATACAACAAGGGGCACACATGGAGAATTTTTAAGTCTCTTGCAGAAAGATCAGTCTTTTCTTCTTATAGGAATTTGAAGTAGCAAAGGGGTCTCTTAAGATATTCAAAATGAAAGCATTTTCATGGTCTCACCACAGTCCAGTGTACATGTAAATGGTGCCATGAAGTGCTACAAGGCCTTCCATTTCCTGGAGAACCTTTATGATGAAACTCAGCTCTCCAGACATCTAAAACAGGCTCTGCCACTTTTCATGGAATTGCTTCTTAACTCATTTTACAGTATTTTGAGACTGAAGCATGTACATGAAAATGTTTCCAGCTAAGCTTCCAGGCTAAGAAAGTGTAAAGCACTTTCACCTTAAATTTCATCCAGTAGATTATTACAAAATAAATTATGGAAGGTGGTGTTTTACTGATTTCTCTGATTTGCTTTGTTTTGCTCTGGGGGCATTGATGTACTTGTAGTGGATGGCAGAACTTGGAATTTCTGATCCCCCTGTAAACAGTTATTAAAGGAACAAATGTAGGATGAAGCACAGCCCAAGGGAAGGATGAAATAGCAAAGGAAACACAGAAGTACACAACAGAGGCAGAAGAGCAGTCAGTACCAATTCGAAGGTCTATTTTACTCCAGCGAATACTGCAAACCTTTTCTTTTGTTCTACAAAGTACGACATTTACATTGCCTTGCATACCAGACACGTGGGGGAAGGAGTCAGTTTTACGAAGGGTCCAATAAAAAGAAGCAAATTTGCTTCATCACAAATTCTAGTCCAATTGTCTTGGTAGCAACAGCCTGAACTATTGTGTTGGGAATTCTGAAGAAGCATCCAGACTCATCTCAAATGACTGACTGACAATGTCTGCATGGGGAGGGAGGCATTATGTAAGAAGGCATTTGTTACAGTCAGGGCTACTGAGTTAGGGTTTTAGAAGACTGGTAATACAATGCCAAGCAGAAAATACTCTGAGTAAGCAAAGTGCATAGAGGACATGCATTTGATTCTGTTCTTTCCTTCAGAATTTTAATGTAACTTCATATGCATCAATGCTTGCTAAGAATTCAGGGTACCTGAAATTAAAATTTACTTATTTACTCTTTAATCTCTAAGATTGAAACACTCATTTATTTATCTGTAACATTAACTGGTCCCATTTTCTTGTACAGAGGTAGTAAAAAGTGGAATATAGAAAAGAATTGGTATCACCACCCTGGCTTTATGTATGTTAACAAATTCATTCATCACAAAGTACATAGTATGAATGATTTTACATAGTTTCATTTTTTAAAAAGGAAAAACATCTATAATCCCAGCACTTGGGAAGCTGAGGCAAGAGGATCACTATGAGTTCAAAGCCAGCTTGGGCTATGTAGAAATACTATGACATAGTGAGACCCTGTCTTAAAATACCCCAAAGAACAAAGCAAAGCAAGCAAGCAAACAAACCAATGAACCAAAAAAACCCCGAGCACCATAAAAAAGAAGAAAAAGTCTTACTTCCACATAATTAAATGTAATGACTTTTAATTGCGATCCTCCTAAATACCAAAGACCTGCCTGCGCCATGAAGGTTCTTGAGATTTTTGAAAGTGCCCTTTTAAAAGGGATCATGGGGAGGCTTCTGGAAGGTTTCTTCTAGATTTACAACTCAGGCAGAGATTTGAGGAGAGTGTAATTACCAGATACAATCCCAGAACAGAAGTGAATTGCTTCCTGGGTGCAGAGCTTGCTGCAGACTGACCTTCAAGGCAAACAAGACAACAATGCAGTTCTGTGTCCTTGTGAGATTTCGGTAGCATTCACAACTTTTCTTTCTAGGCACCAAAAGGATAGAAAAGTGTTTCTTGCCGTTTGATAATTTCACCTACATGGTCAGGGATCAGAAGTACCAGTTATCACTGCTTGTCCTCAAAACGCAACAAAATTTATTAAAAGAGCAATTCTGAGGATCTGCAGTAAATCACTTGCTGTAAAATTGCACCAGCTCAGTAGTTTCAAAATTAACCAACTACTTATTCTTCTATTGGAGAAAACAAAAATCATTTATTGTGCATGAGGCCACAGTGGGAGATTGACCATGGAAAACCCTAAGTCAGGATATAAGGTCTTTTTTAACAATTAAGTTTTTTGTACTTTTATATATACATAATGATAATAATGATACATAATGATACATAATTCCCATCATAGGGAATTTGTACTTGTTCATGTTATATCTTGATTCCTCTTTTTTTCCCATTCTCCTCCTTTGGAATTTATGGTCTTTACTCCCCAATTAACTTATATTCCAGAAATAGTTCAGTCTAATAGTTCTCCTTTGCCCTGCAAAAAAACCCTTCTTCACTGAAAGATTTTCTCTTTCCTTCTCATTATTATATGTAATAAGTGATAAGTTACTATATGTGTCGTTATTTGGAAATGAAGCATTTTGTTATATTTAACATTTTAGTTATTGTTTGGATAATTAGCTAATGGGGTAGGGAAAATTCTATGAACGTCTGTCGGCCAGCAGAGTCTGCAGCCTGGCACTGTGAACTGCCGATACAAACACAGGTACGTGCATACAGCCAGGCACGTGTGCATGGCTGTGTACCAGCACGCACACACACACACACACACACACACAGATACATGCGTGTGCACACACAAACTTACTGTTCCTTTGCATCCTACAACAGAGGCAAAAAGCAATACATTGCCTACTAATATTCAGGCCTCCAGTTGTTTTTCAGAAGGAGAAAATGAGGGCAGGTGGTGCATTTGTAGCAATCAGACCAGAGAATACTAATTTCTCTGTCTTTTCTTAATTGTAATCGTGCTTTACACCCCTTCACCTGCTCACCCACTCCACCGCCACTGTGCTTCCACATCATTCCTCAATGCTTCATAAAAGTGGTTGACCTTGTTCTTGGTAATAATTATTGTTACCTTCTTACATAAGCACACTCAGAAGTGCATACTCTTAGGAGCTTTTTCCCCCCTTTATCTTACAGTGTGCTTGACGAATGTCCAGGGTCTGACAGGCAGCTGGCCACCGGTGAGGACTGTTTTGAAGCAGATGGTACTGCAGCAAATTAGTTCAAATGTAGATATCGCAACATAAGCCTGGGAAACACTTATGAATGATTCAGACCCGTTGGTCAGTTGGTGCTGGTTAGAGTGAAATGATTTGCCTTGTGACTGTTTTGTTTTTGAAATAACACAGAAATGTTGCGTTTTGTGAATGGAAGGTGGCTCTTGAGATTGCAATGGAGCTCATCGTACAAAGCTCGGACGCTTCATCCCTTCCAGCATTCGCGTTTTTATCCCTTGGCAGCCATCTTCTCCTTACCGGCACTGTAACAGACCCGTGAAAGTTCTTCATGTCCTGCCTTCTGAGTACATTTCCTGGCTCTTCTGTCATCTTCAATGCCTAGCAGGCCATGTTTCCCTGTAATTGACCCACTCCTCAAATGATCTGGACTGGTTTTTGGCTGTTGTGATGGTGTAGATATAGAATGTATTCGGAGGCAGGGCTTACTGAAGGTCACTGGATCACGAAGGCTTATGCGTACCAGTGGAGCTCCCCACCGATAAGTGTGTGCTAGGAGACAGGGCCAGGTTAGAGGCAGGTGCCTTGGGGCATGACCTAGAACGATACATCATCCTTTGACTCCTTCCCTTTCTCTTACTTCCGGGCTGCCGTGATGTAGCAGCTTTCCTTCACCACACCCTGTCTCCACGCTGTTCCTGCTGTGGTGCCAGGCGCTGTGCACCGCCCCTTCTGAAACTTTGAGCCACTTTGCATTGTGGGTATTGTGGCTCAGCAAAGAAGGCGTTAACGAAGATGTCTGTTTGTGGGCCTCACAGGTGTTAACTTTTTAAGATGCCTTTCTTTCCTTCCTCAAGGGAGATGTTCCCACTTACCCATTCAAGTGCACCCTGTCTTCTGGGAGGATTCCCAGGTGTGCTTCTCACTGTTACAGTGAGAGGGTGTAGAGAGCTCTGCCCTATTCCCGGGCACTGTGGGCTCGAAGAGGGAAGCAGCCAGTTCCTATCACTCTCACTCCCAGAACCTGGAACAGGGCCTGGCATAGATGTTTAACATATGTGAATCACTCAGTCTCAGTAACACATATTCACCATATTCAATATCAGCAAACATTGGTTAAAACAATTAGATACAGTGACATACATACTTAGATACAGTGCTGAGATATGTAAGTTTCCTGGGGGTCAGGACCATGTTTTACTCAGTTCTCTTTTAGGTGAAATAGCAAAATGTTTTCCATGTAAATAATTAATGTTTCTACATTTACGTATCTGTGAGGGGATGGAAAGCACTAGAAGTCAGGAGCACGGGATTGTAGTTTATTGTATGCCAACAGTTCATTATATAAGCCAGGATCAGTAATATAACTTTCCTGAGCAGTGCCTATTTATGAGAAACGGAGAATATATAATCACAGCTTTTTGATTTATGTTACAAATGCATTTTCTAGGTGGGGAAGTATTTTGGAGCACAGAGCACTATGGTGTAGGATGTTGAACTGCTTCCCTCGAGTCCGGCTGAGTCCCTTGTCTCTTGGCTTTTTCACCAGTACTATATGTCTCTGAGCCTCAGTGTCTCCATCTGTAAAATGTGGATAAGAGTAGTACCTATTTATGAAGTTGCTGTGCAATGGAAATGATTTGTATAAATCAATGAGAGAACTATGAATAGTAAGTTCTGAAAAGTTATTGCTTTGTCAAATTTATACTTTTACAATTCATATAAATAACAGAGTATCATTATTACCTATAGGGGAATTATTACTCTGTTCTTTAAGACCAGAAGGAGACCCACGTGGATCTAGCAAAGAGAAGACACTGTGTTCTTTCTGTTCTCTCTTTCCCTTTCATGGCTTTTCCTCCAGCCAGAGGTAGATTCTATTGTCACAAGCAAGGTGAGAGTAGATTGCCTTTTCAGTGGGTGCCAACTGTAAAGACAGCGCATGGTCACCACCTCTGTCCAGAGTTTGCACTGAATCCTTAGATGCTCCCCACCATGTATCCTTAGGGAGGGGACTCCCTTTCACATTTGCTGTTGCTTGCCATCACTGGCCCCAGACAGCTGCTTTGGGTAGCTTTGATTTCTTTCCACTTTGTCTGAGCTTCAGCATGGCTTGTTAATTGTATTGATTCAAATTTTAAAATCATAAGACTTAGCCAGCCGTGGTGGCATATGCCTGCACATATCCCAGCACTCAGGAGGCTGAGGCAGGAGGATTGTTGTGAGTTCTAGCCCAGCCTGAGCTACGAAGTGCACTCAAGACCAGCCTGAAATGCCTAGCAAGACCCTGTCTCAAAAAGAAAAAAAAGAAAAAGAAAAGAACTCATAAGACTTGAGGGTAATGTAAAACATATGCAGCAAGGAAACTTGAAATTGAATGTTAAATTCACTACTCTCAGTGTCTATTTGCTCTGATTCTTCATAAAGGCTCTTTTTTAGCTGTTTCCTAAACCCTGGCCTAGGAGGCAGCCTTCACTTCTCCCACAGGAACAGCAGACCCTGGGCAGATGTTCCCGTTGCTCTTTGGAGTGTTGACTCCTCCCACAGCTACATTAGAACCCCAACTTGTTTGTCATTCCAGGAAACAAACTCATGCCCCTTGAAGGCTGACTCCCGGTAGCATCTGTCAGTACTCCCAAAGCTGAATCACTCAGTCTCAAAGATGTTTATGGGATGTTACTCCACATTTATAGTTTGAAGAAACAGTCCCACAAAAGCATGGTTTTGTCAAAGAGCTCCCTTTTCTATCTCTAGGCAAAATACACATCTATATGCAAAAATGCCTCACTCAGAGTTTTCCCTCCTAAAGTAAAAGACAAATTTTTGGTTACTTTAAAGAAGATGTTGCCTGTGTTGAGTATCCTCCTTGCTACTTTGTAATCTCCCACTTTGAAATAAAGATTCAGACTCTACCCCTGGGAAAAGGAAAGTCTACTAGGAGTTCTCAGTAAGTAGTTTGTTTCTCCCCCATAAATTTTACTATCAAGGACAAGGAGCCATGTTAAGAAGCAACTAAACCTATCATCTAATTATAAGTAGAAAGATAAGCTCAATCCAAGAATTTTTCTTCATTTTTTTCCTCATTTAAAAACGGTTTTAGATCATCCCAGTTGTTCCTTCCCTGTGAGCAGTTTCTTTCCCTTTCACCATGTCTTATTGAATGAAGCTTGGTATCATTTCTAATTTTTTAACATTATATTTTAATTCTCTTTAATTGTTTGATCAATCTTGCATACTTCCGTCTGGTAATCTGAGCAACTACATTGAAGATAATAATATATAACAGCCATTGTTGATTTCTTATCATCTTGTTTTCAAATTCTGTAGCATTTTTTTCTTATTTTAAAAGTAAAAGAATGAAAATATTAGCAAAAAAAGTAGCACGAGACAAAAAGTAGCACAAGAACAGTACCAAAACTGAATTACAGATAAGGTGACAGGAAATTAACAATGGTTGTTGTTTTACATATTGATAACTTCAAAGTGTATGTTCAGGATAATGCATATAGACATACAAGATTGATCAAACAACTAATCATTGTTCCTTACAATAAAGCATCATGAGACAATAGTGCAATCATGTTAGACATCCTGCATATACATACATACATACATAGCTATCCCTACTTTCCTTTTCTCCTTCCCCTCATCCCAGTTGCTTTCATTTTTGAGCAGTTTCCTTTCATACCTCCTAATTTATATTTACACTAATGATACAATATGCTGTTTGCACATGCACATCTGATTTATTTCACTTATGTGTATGTTCTCTAATTGTGACCATTTGCCTATAAAAACCTCAAGTTTGTCTTTTTTATAGCTAATATTCCATTATGTAAAAATGCCACAGTTTTTTTATCCAGTCCTCTGTGGATGGATATTTGGGTTGCATCCATAATTTAGTTATTATAAATTGTGTTGCTATAAACATGGGTGCACATATATCACAGTGATATGATGTTTTCAGATCTTCTGGGAAAATACCCAGAAGGGGAACAGCTTGGTTGAATGCGACCTCTAGACCTAGTCTGTTGAGGAATCTCCAAACCGATCTCCACAGTGTTTCACCAGTCTACATTCCCACTAGCAGGGCAGAAAAGTTCCTATTTCTCCACAGCCTTGCCAGCATTTGTTATTGGATGATTTCTTAATGCTGATCAGTCTTACTGGGGTGAGATGAAATCTCGATGTTGTTTTTATTTGCATTTCTCGAATGACTAAAGAGGTAGAACATTTTCTCATATATTTATTTGCCCTTTGTATTTCTTTATCTGAGAAGTGTGTATTCATCTCAGATGCCCATTTCTGGATTGAGTCTTTGAATTTGGACTGGTTCATGCTTTTTAATTCTTTGTATGTTCTAGATAGAAGACCTTTGTCTGAGGGACAGCCCGCTAGGATTATTTTCCCCAATTTGTGGGTGTTCTTTTTACTCTGCTGGTGATTTCTTTAGATGTACAAAAACTTTTCAGGAAGTGGAGTTCCCAGTTATTGATTCTTTGAAGTGTTTCCCTAGCTGTTTGATTTTTGTTCATGAACTCTCTGCCTACTCCTATGTCTTCAAGATTTTTACCGACCTTCTCTTCCAATAGATTTAGTGTTTCTGTTTTAATACTGAGATCTGTGATCCATTTTGACCTGAGTTTGGTGCATGATGATAGACTTGGGTCTCTTTTGAGTCTTTGGCAAGAGGCAAGCCAATTTTTCCAGCACCATTTATTAAACAGGCTATCTTCTTTCCAGTGAGTTTGTTTGGCCCCTTTGTCAAATATTAGGTGGCTGAGTGTGTTTGTGGTTGTGGCTGCATCTTCCATTCTGTTCCATTGATCCCCAGGTCTGTATTTTAGCCAGTACCAGGTTGATTTAATTACAGTAGCTTTGTAGTATAACTTCGGGTCAGGGATTGTGATTCCACCTGACTTGTCCTTGTTAACCAGGATTGCTTTTGCTATTCTGGGTCTCTTCTGGTTCCAGATGATCTTAAGGAATATTTTCTCTAGATCTGTGAGGTATGCTAATGGTAGTTTAATGGCAATTGCATTGAATCTGTACTACAGTTTTGGTAGTATGGCCATTTTCACAATATTGGTCCTTCCTAACCATGAGCATGGAATGTTTTTCCATTTATTGAAATCCTCATCGATCTCTTTTTTCAGAGTACCGTAGTTTTCATTGAATAGATCTTTTACTTCTTTTGTTAGATTGATTCCTAAATATTTCAATTTTTTGAATGCTATTATAAAAGGTATGGTTTCCTTAATTTCTCTCAGACTGTTTGTTGTTTGTGTATAGGAATGCTATTGATTTTTGGGTGTTGACTTTGTATCCAGCTACTCTGCTGAATTTGTCAATTAATTCCAGGAGTCGTCTTGTGGAGTTTTTGGGGTCTTCCAGGTAAAGTATCATGTCATCTGCAAATAGCAGTAGTTTTACTTCTTCCTTTCCTATCCTTATTCTTTTTACTTCTCTCTTTTTTTCTAATTGCTCTGGCTAGTGCTTCCAGAATTATGTTGAATAGGAGTGGTGACAGTGGACATCCTTGTCTTGTTCTTTACTTTAAAGTGAAAGCTTTCAGGTTTTGTCCATTTAGTATGATGTTAGTTGTTGGTTTGTCATAGATAGCTTTGATTAGATAGAGGTAGAGGCCATCTATTCCTATTTTTTCTGGGGTTTTTAACTTGAATGCATGTTGGACTTTATTGAAAGCTTTTTCTGCATCTATTGAGATGATCATATGCTTTTTGTCTTTGGCTGTAGTCATATGATGTATTACATTAATTGATTTGTCAATATTGAACCATCCCTGCATTCCTGGAATGAATTCAACCTGGTCATCGTGTATAATTTCCCTTATGATTTGCGGTATTCTATTTGCTTGTATTTTATTGAGTATTTTTGCATCTACATTCATTAGTGAGATTGGTCCATAGTTCTCTTTGTTGGTTTGGTCCTTCTCTGGTTTTGGTATCAGTATAATACTTGCCTCCAGAAATGAATTATGGCGAATTGCTTCCTTTTCAGTTTCATTATAGAGTCTGAAGAGTGTTGGCATTAAATCTCTGAATGTTTTATAAAATTTTGCTGGGAATCCATCAGGGCCTGGGCTTTTCTTTGTTGGTAAGGTTTTAATGATATTTTCAATCTCATTACTGGATATTGGGTTGTTTAGGATTTTTATATCTTCCTAGTTCAACTTTGGTAATTCGTACATTTCTAGGAATCTGTCCATTTCTTCTGAGTTTTCTATCCTATTGGAGTAAAGATTCTCTAAATAGGTATTGATGGTCTTTTGAATTTCTGTGGGATCTGTAGTGATTTCATCTTTTTCTTCCTTATTGCATGAATTTGAGTTCTTTCTTTTCTTTTTTTGATAAGTTTGGGTAGGTGTTTATCAATTTTATTTATTCTTCCGAAGAACTAACTCTTTGATTTACTTATTTTTTGTAGAGTTTCCTTCGTCTCAATTGCATTAATTTCTGCCCTGAGCTTTATAATCTCCTCCCTTCTTTGGGCTTTGGGCTTGACTTGTTCTTTTCCTAAAAGTTTGAGGTGTAGCATTAGGCTATTCATTTGTTCTCTTTCTGTTTTCTTTATGTGTGAGTTCATCGCTATAAATTTCCCTCTAAGGACTGCTTTCATTGCATCCCACAGATTCCTGTAAGTTGTATTTGCATTTTCATTTGTTTGTAGGTATTTTTAAATTTCTTATTTAATTTCTTGTGTGACCCATTGGTTGTTCAGGAGGTTGTTGTCCAATTTCCCAGTGTTCATGGAGTTCTTGGAGTTTCTTTTGTGATTAATTTCCAATTTCATTGCACTGTGGCCAGATAATATGCATGGGATAATTTCAATTCTTTTCCATTGAGGTAGGTATGCTCTATTGGCTAGATTGTGGTCTATTTTAGAGAAAGTCCCATGTGCAGCTGAGAAAAATGTGTAATCTGATGTTGTGGGGGTGGAACACTGTATACATCTACTAAGTCCATTTGTTCACACATTTGGTTCAGATCTGTTACATGTTTGCTGAGTTTTAGTGCAGTTGAGCTGTCTCTTTGCATGAAAGGGGTGTTTAGGTCCCCTATTACAATAGCACTATTGATTATTTGGTTTTTTATGTCCGTTAAGATTTACCTTATATAGTTTGGTGCTCCAGTATTTGGTGCATATATGTTTAGGATTGTTATCTCTTCCTCTTGCAGCTTTTCCCTAACTAGCATATAGTGGCCTTCTTTGTCTGTTTTGATTGTTTTTGGTTTGAAGTTTACATTGTTTGCAAACATCATAGCAACCCTTTCTTTTTTCTGGGAACCTGTTACAAGGAGAATTGTTTTCCATCCTTTGACTTTCAGTTTGTGGATTTCCTTTTGAGTAAAGTGTGTTTCTTGTATCCAGCATACTGTGGGACTTTGTCTACTAATCCACTCTGCCAATCTGTTTCTGTTGAGTGGTGAATTGAGGCCATTTACATTAATGGATGTAACTGTTATATGTTGGCTTATTGTTGTCATGCTGTTACTTGCTGTTACTTTCCTACTTTTGCTGTTTAATTGCTTGTTCCACTTAAGGGTTCTTTCTATTATTCTTGAGATTGTGGTCTCTTTTTTCTCTGTCTAGAATATCTTTTCGTACTTTTTGTAATGTTGGTTTGGCACTCATGAAGTTCTTCAGTTGTTTTTTGTTGTGGAAATATTTTATTTCTCCATTGAATTTGAAGGACAGTTTTTAGGGTAGATCAGTCTGGGTTGGAAGCTGTTTTCTCTCAGAATCTGTAAAACCTCACTCCAAGCTCTTCTTGATTTCATGGTTTCTGTTGAGAAGTGTGTTGTGATTCTGATGGCCTTTCCTTTATAGGTGATCTTTTTCTGTTCTCTAGCAGCTTTTAATATTGTGTTCTTTTGCTGGATATCTGGCATCTTGACTATTATATGTCTGTGTGTGGTTTCATTTGGGTTGTTGTCATTGGAGTTCTATATCCTTTATTTACCTTCACATCAGTGTCTTTTACTGTGCTTGGGAAATTTTCTGCTGTTATTTCTGCAAATATCCTTTTTATGTCGTTTGTGTTGCCTCCTGCTGTTTCATAGTTCTTATTACTTGGACATTATTTCTCTTCGCTTCATCTTGCAGCTGTTGGATTGATTTTTTTCTGGTTCCTTGATGACTTTAAGAGATCCTTCCTTTCACAGTTGTTAGCTGTCATGCTGTCTTCAAGATCTGAAATTCTATCTTCAGCTTCATTCAAGCAGTTTTGCAAGCTTTCAATGGAATTTTTCGTTTCCTGGAAATCTCTTTAAGTCTGTTTCATGCATTCTAATTCATTCCTAAATTGTTCATGTAACATTTCCTTTTGTTGCCTTTGATCTTCTGTTCTTCTATCTGTTTCTTCTCTGTATGTGCTAAGCATTTCTTCCACTATTATTTTCATTTCTTTTTTTGCCTGAGAGATTATTTCTGATTTAATCTCTTCTATGGCCTGATGGAATTGTTTCTTTACTTCAGATGTGATCATTTCAGAAATTTTAGGTGTGTGGCTTCCTAGTTCTCCTATGTTGTTGTCTTCTGTACTTGTTCTGGGGGGAGTTGTGTTCTGAGACTATTTTGCTCCTATGTCTTGTCATTTTCAATATCAGATGACAAGTGCTGAGCTACAAACTACCCAGGCAGCTCACAAAGGATTCTAGGAACCCTAGTTTATCTGGATATCAAACTAATCCCAACGTGGTTGCAGACCGTGGACCACTGGGCCCAGAGACCCCAGGCAATTGCTGGGGTGCATGGCTCAGATCACACCTATGATGGCTGGGAGTGCTGGGCTTCAGTACCAGGCTCTCCAGTCTGTGGATTGGAATCATATTGGCCTCAGCCTTGAAGCTTCTGGTGGTTAGGCAGGGGCCGCTGCTTCTGGATCCTTGGATAGCTGGTCAGGGGAGAGCAGGCCTCACCTCCCAACCCAGAGGATCCCAGAGCCTGAGGCTGTTTCCACACTGCAGGTCTCAACCACCAGCAGGGACAGCCCCTCCCAGTCCGAGCTCCTTCCTAACTCTTACACGTGGAGCACAGCCCAGGCGCAGGTCTTACCGGGGGAGAAGAGTTCTGCTGAAATGCTGCGCCGCTGAGGTTGTGCCACAAGCCTGGTTCCCTTGCTGGCAGAAGGTCTGGCATGGCAGAGCCCTGGTGCAGGCCCCACGGGAGAAGAGTTCCACCGAAATGCCTCTCCCACTGGGAATCTCCAGCCACAAGATGCCTCTCACTAGGTCTGCAGGATACTCTGGGACACTGTGGTGGTTCTTTCCCACGGGTGCAGCAATGCTTGAATATTAAAAAGACTGGCCAGGTGCGGGCTGCGCAGTCTGTCAGAGGCCAAGAGCCCGGCACTGCCGCAGCACTTTTCTGTATCATTTTTATTGTTTTTATTTTTGTCTTTGTTATTTTGTTATTGTTTTTTCTCTTCAAAAAAAAAAAGAGATGGTTTTAGTTAGTCCTTAGATTTAAAAAAATCTAAAGAATGTTTTAAACACTCTTGCCATTTTAAAACACCCAAAGTAAGAGGATATGCCTGAAAGCATGCTTTTTCTCTGCTATTCTGGGGGAATTTTGCAAATAAGACACAGTGGGAAAGCTGAAAAAATGGTATCTGCCAAGAAAAACTGTTGCTTCCTGAAGGAAGTCTTCTCTTATCAGGAAATAGCCCTGGTGCTAGCAATGTTTTTCTATCAGGAAAAAAGAAAAAAGAAAAATATTGTAGGTTGTTAATGACCATGGTAGGAAAATGGACTCTGGAGACAGCTAGAAACAGGGTTGAAATCAAATCCCAGCTGTACTACTTATTAGCTGTGTGAGCTAGAGAAGGTTATTTAACTTTTCTTTGTCTAACTTAGAATCCTCTACTAAATGAGGATAACAGATGTGCAGTAGAGGCATTGCAGAGCTGGGGTGAGATTCAGTGTGAGCCACAGAGACCGATATGGCACATGAGCTGCCATGGTGTCTTACATGAAACTCAGTGCTGCATATGCCTGAGGTATCACTGCTATCATTGCTGCTGCTGGTGTTATGGAGCTAAGAAAAGAAGTCCAGTTTAAATAAATTAAAAAGGACTATTTCTGTGGTTAGTAAGATGTTCTTCCAAGATCCTCTATACAGCTCAAATACCAGATGGATGCAGGGTTTGGAAATGGGGCAACAGTGATCATCGCTGCTTTGGAGGAAGTTGTGTTTTTTCTTAGCCTAGTGGAAACAAAATGCACAAAGCTCCCTTCTCCAAGTCTCAGCCCCCTTCTCTAAATCTTTTGGAATTTGTTCATACCACCTTGTGGAATCTCCTTTAAAATTCCATTTTGTGTTTTTATGTCCTTTCAAGTTCATATAAAATCAATATGCAGAGATCAGCTTTATCACTATTGAATTTCTACAAAACATTTCTGTTTGAGATTCAAGTTGCATGAAGCACTGATTCATGCTCTTTATTACTATTAGAATAAATGGATCTGGTGCTTTATTATACTTGTTGAATTGTGGGTAAAAGACCATGAAAAATCCAAGTAATCTAGGAACCATGCCTTTAAGGTCCCCTGGAAAGAAAGGCATGGCTTGCTATGGGTCTTTAAAGACCAACAGGTGCTTAAGAAATGTGTTTTGACCCATTAAATTTATATTGGCTTCATACCTTTCAAGCTTCTCCTGCTGTTCGCCTTTGCTGCTGTTTAAAAGCTGCAGGCTAAAAACGATCAAGTTTCCATGCATATGCTAAGTGGGTAAGAGGGTTAAAATAAAAACAAACAGGATGCTAGATAGTCCACCAGGACTCTTGCATTACTGTGTGTTCAGTGCAGTTTACAATAAGCATTCTTCCATGGGTAAGAACGAGCAGCAGACAAAGAGCAGTGGCATTTAACCTTTCTTGTCAAGGAGTCTTAGAGATTCAGGAGAGACCCTACTCCAGCTAGGTCTGAGTGAGTGATCATGAAGGTACCCTTACCCTGTGCTTCAGCGTGTCTCCGCGGTGCAGTGACATCCTAATGCTGCTGTTGCAGTTACTGAGGAAATGCAAAGATGTAAATAAAGGTCAGGCTTCCTGAGAGGGGGCTAAAAATCATAGCCAGACTATGCTAACGAGGAGGTGGGGTGGTGTAGAAAGACATAATATCTAATATGGGTTTAAACACTTGAGAATTTTTAAAGGACTGTATAACTGGGCTGTCTGCTTCATAATGGTAGCCAGTGGTATGGTGCAGAGTCCTTGGCACTTTACTCTGGTGTAGCATTGCAAGATGCAGCTTTTGGATCTCTGGAAGCAGATGGTAGATGGATTATCAAATGCTTTCCAGGATGTAATGCCAGGGACTAAACTTGTTCATTAGTTTTTTGGGGGAGAGCTATTATTTTTGGGGGGACTCACTAGCATTTTCAATAAATTCACTCCTCATTTTTAAGGAAATGGTGCCGTTTGCAAAGCAATAAATTTTTCTCTAGCTTTTATATTACTTGTTCCCAAGAAGCATTGCTGGATTCTTTAACCAGTCTCCACAAATTATTCATTAAACATCAAATTTACCCTCTCCAGATGTTAGAGGAAGTATCTTAGTTCTCAGGTCTTTATTCTGAAGTCCTAGGCGGAAATAATGGCTGAGACGAGAAAATGATTTTACCCTCAGCAACCATATCTACACATTTCAGGGTAAATCAAATTATTTGAAAACATCAAGTCCATGTGAAAATAAATTGCATCTGGTTAGGTGGACCCTACAAAAAGGAAACCGCTATTGGTTATTCGTGATTTGGGGTTCTATTTTGTTATGGAGAAACTAAGTCACAGAGTGCTTCGGCTCCAGTTTTGCTTTGTACCTTTCTGAAGTCTGACTCTGAAGAGTCTACTGGGTCCTATGACTAACGAAAGGGGTGGAGGCTGCCTTGGAAATCAGAAACATGTTAACAATTAGTCAGATACATGTTCAAAGATGTTTGTTTAGTCTTTCATAACTTTCATGACCTTGTAGTGATCTATACATTGAAATAAATAGCTCATATCTTGTCTACAACATATTTACAAGTTTTAAAATACTAAATTCAAATTTTGTGTAAGTCTTTTCACTTATATTTTCATTAGATTTTCTAGAACTTCTTATTTTGAAACTTATAGATCTTTGTGATTTTGCTAAATTATTTTTAAATCATAGTAATATAAAAGCTCCAGTAAATTTATTTATATTCTGAAATAGCTCATTTAACTTGGAGGTACTTCATAAATCTATACTTTTGGCCATGATATCTAAGATTTTAAAGTTTTTCATTGATATCACCTCAAATATTTTTGTTTATATATTTGTTTCATATTGGATTTAATACCATAAGCAAATGTTTAATGGATTTTTTCAGATTAGAAAGGTTTAAAATAACTGGACATCTCAACTAAAAGATGAAACTTATCTTATTGTCAAAATAGATTTAGTTTCATCAGGAAACATACCTGGGTATATTGTTGGGTATATTGTTGAATACATGGGTATATTGTTGAATAAGACAAGTAGAAAGTAATAATCTTTTAAAACAGATTTTAGGACAATTTTTATTTTCTTAACAGGAAAAGAAGTGCTTCCAAATATCATCAAGATTTATACCAGTATCAATGATGGTTTTAAAAAGTCTATTTATCCCTTTGAACAAAGTAGTGTATTAATTAAGTGCAATGTTACAGATACAATACATTTTAGGGGAGTTGTGGGGTGTTTTGATACACTATTTAGAGTATAGGTTGTCATTGGCTTGCACTGATTGGGATGCACCCTGTAAAGGGTTCTGTTTGTTTTCTGGTAGTATATTTTAGTACGTTGTTATTTGAATTTGCTTTCTTTAGCCAAGTGGGCAACATTAGCTAGGGATCACAGCTGATGGGCCGAGCATTAAGGTCCCATGTTTAGAAGGTCTGCAAGGGAATGGTGAGAGATAATACCTAGCTCTTTACCTCTAAAGCACAGAGATTTGTAAGGGAAGAAATCTGTGTATTTGCTGTGTGATGTGTAATTTGGCTTCTATAAGCATTAGTAACTCTAATAAAAAAATAAAATATGGGAAGAACATTTACTCAAAACAAGACATGAGTAACTCCTGTTTTGGTGAGGGTTTGGGGAAGAAGCATCTTATTGGTGATAAAGTACATTGTTGTAATCATTTATAACATTTTAAATGCACATATTCTGTGACCCAGAAACAACATTTAGGTTTTTAATTTATATTGTTATAGTAGGTGAGGACAAGAATATTTTCTGTGGGAAATGCCTAGGAAGATCTGACTACCCAACTTTCATTTTAAAGAGAAAAGAATGAAAACAAAGACTAAACCAAAACAACACAAAACAATAAAAATGATGCAGAATTTCAAAACAAAGTGATAGGAATTAACAATGGTTGTTGTATTACATATTGTTATCTTCAAAGTAGTTGCTCAGGTAACCAGACATAGGCAGGTAAGCCTGAAAAGACCCGGCTAAGCCCTTGTAATAATGGGTTGGCAATATGAAGATTGAGCTGCTACACTGACATTAAAAAGAATGAAATCAATCTTTCATGCTGACCTTGAAAGTTATTTATGACATGTTCTGTGAGAAAAGCAAGCTTTACATTAATATGTGTGGCATCATCCTTTTATCCATAAAAGTGAAAGGATCTGTATAACTGTATGTGCTTGCCTCTGTTTATTTATGAGCACCGGGGAAGATGTGGCATGATGGTGTTGGTTACTTCATGGGCGTGGGATTGAAGATGGGAAAGAATTAGTAATAACTTTCTTTATACAGTTCTATATTGTTTAACCTATTGCAATGAATATGTATTACTTTTAAAATTAGAAGTGAAAACAAATAAATGTGGGCAGTAGAAGCTACCCAAAAGGTTCCAGTTGTAATTTTGTGTCATAAAAGTATTATTCTTCCAAGATTTCGTGCAGCTTTGAATCCTTGCATGTTTTAGAAAGTGAAACAATGAGGATGCCATAGTGACCAAACAAAGGGAACTAATACATATGAATCCAGATGTTTCCAGATGTTGGGACATTTAGCATCACAGCAGCTGAGACATTTAGGTAGTAGGTAAATACAGTGAGATGTCCATCATCCTATGGCATTAGGTGATGCTAACAAAACAGGCCCTTCTCACATCATCAGGTGAACAAGGGTCATTAGGTCAGGTGTTAACCTACTGTGACTGGTACAAGTAGAGAGAAATCCGAACACAGGGGCACATGGGGAAAATTTCATATGAAGATGGTGGGGCAAAGACAGAAAATAAACAACTTCAAATCAAGGAATGCTGAGGACTGCAGATGACATCAGAAGCTGAGAAAGACCTGAAACAGATTCTTCCCTAGAGCCTTCAAGAGAGAACAAGACAATAAGACAATAAACTTCTGGTGTTTTAAGCTGCAGTTTGAGGCTGTTTGTTCAATAGCACCAGAAAACTGATGCAAAACTCAAATTCTTTGCTAGAGAAAAAAGGAAAGCAAGAATGTGACCAACAGGCAAACCTACAGGGTTAGAGCTATCTGATCAGCTCTTCCGGTAGAGTAGATAATAATAATTTGAAAGTAATATGTAGGGGAAGGAGGGAGGGAGACAGTCAGAAAGCACAGAAATGCCATCAACATTTAATCTCAGGTAATTTTCTTGTGTGCCTGGAATGGAATGCGGGACCCTGTGCTTGCCCAGCAGGCACTGTGCCGCTGTGTGCTCTCCCTGGCTGGTACAATGCTTTGTATTAGATTTCCCTTGCTGGGATGAAGTAACCGACGCATATGACTTAAAGGAAAAAGGGTTAGTTTGCCTCAGTTTCTGAGCTTTCAGTCCATGGTCATCTGGCTCCATGGCAGAAATATCATGAGAGAGGGAATCTACTGAGCTGGATGTGGCCAGAATAGGACAAGAGGGCCACAGATGGAGGCAGTGACTGGGACAGGAACACATTCCTCCACATTGTCGTGCTGCCAGTGACCACCTCCTCTGAGCAAGCTCCCCTTCCTAACAACACCCTCAGCTGTAAGCTCACTGGCGGAGCAATCATCTAGGAGTGTGCTGCCTCTCCCGTGATCCATCCGCCCTCCAAGAGCCCCACTTCTGGACTTAGGCGCCTTCGGAGGGCCACGTTAGATCAAACCATGGCTACCTCAGCAGCAGACATTCCACACTCCAGACATCCCCAACTTCCTGGGCTTTCCACACCCTTTGTCTTCACTCTCACAGCTTCAGGCATCATCTTCTCAAGGCCTCCTGGAGGGGTCTCCTGGCAAAGATTCTGACCCTCTCACAGGTGACCTGGCTACTTAGGCCTTTTTTGAAATATGGGTGAAATTCTCCTTGTCCCACAAATTACTACATTCTGCATTCCTGCTAAACCAGCATCACATGGACAGCCCCAGGGTCTGCTACCAGCAGAAGTAGCCAGCCTTTCTTGGACCATGGATACAGCAGCCTTTCAGTGCCTGTGTGGCTGAATGTGCGGAAACACTTCCTAATGCAGCCCCAAGTGAGCAAGGTGCTCTGGGACTCTCTTCTTGAAGCAGTGTCTTTCAAAGGAGTTTACACCTTTACACCCTTGATCCTGCGGTGACTATATTGGGTCTGACCAATTCTTGAGATGCTCTTGAGGTGGCTTTCGTATTGTATTAGTGCAAAGTACTTAGATTCCTTTTAATGGTGTTAATCTCTCTAGCAACCCCAACATTTTTGGCTTGAACTTTACATGTGCTTCTTTTCTGCCCAAACTGCAAATTTAAAAAATCTTTCTATTGTGCTTCTTGCTCCTGATTGTTACTATAAATCTGGCTAAACGCAGCCATCACTATGTAGGCCACTGCCTGAATGTGGTGCTGCCTTCACTTTTCCTTTATCAGATCAGGTGGTCTGTCACAGTTATATTCCACCTCACACAAAGTTGTAGGCCATGGACAGAATGTAGACAAATGCCCGACTGCAATGTAATACGAATGGTTTCTAGTCCAAATACCAGTAGAGTCCTCATTTTCATGTGAAACCTCATGACCGCAGCCTTTACTGTGCTCAGTCCTTTCAGCAGTTTGGTCTTCTGAACCTGGTCAAGAATTGGCCATGAAGATCTGCTGATAGTGCTTGCTCAAGAGCGCTTGCTCTATCCTGCTTCTCCAGACTTTTCCAAACTCCTCTTTAAAACCAGCTTGAGAACCACACTGTCAGGTATAGTCACAGCAACAAATCTACTTCTCCAAGTAGATGGTGGGACTCAGTACTAATTTTCTGTACCAGTCAGATTTCCTTTGCTGGAAGACAAATATACACAACTTAAAGAAAGTGTTATTCTGCTTCTCAGTTCCAGTGGCTTCAGTCAGTAGTAGGCTGGCTCCAGAGAAGAAGCAGTGGAAAGGGCATGGCAGAGCAAAGCTTATCATTTCCTGGCAGCCAGGATGCAGGGTGGGAAGAGCTAGTGAGAAGGCGTCAGAGATAAGAATGCACCCTTGCCTCTCAGTGTTACACCCCAGTGAGTTCCTCCAACCAGCACCCACATCTTAAGAGGGTATTTCACTGTGGATCCATCAATAGGAGGCTAGTTGCTGGTAATCTAACCACTTACCCCAAGGCCCCCCTCTGAACGCACGGATTTTGGGAAGGATGTTTTTAGGGTACCAGAGATTGTACCCTGTGCCTTCACACAAAAGTATGTCCTTAGCTATTTTTTAAATGTTTATTTTTGGGACATAGTTTTGTTAAATTGCTACGTTGCTCAGGCTGAGCTCAAACTTATGATCTTCCTGCCCTGTTTCTCTAGGCTGCTGGGATTACAGACGTGTGCCACCGTGCCTGGCACTGGGAGACACTTTTGACCCAAACCATAGCATATTTTGAGAAGAAAATTCAGAGTGTCAGGAAGATGCAATTTGGCAAAAAATTTCAAAATATTTAAATTGGTTGATAGTTTTCCACAGTTATATATTTACTAAACTGCTTGTTTGCATCCAAATATTTTTCTGAACCAGAAATATGATTTCATTGTCTGCTAATAGGAAAGAAAGGCTGTGTTTAGCGGGCAACAAAATAGTACGGTCAGAGTGATGAGGAGAAAAATCTCAAGGATGGTGCTTGTCAAATGGATGGAGTTGCCCTCACCAGTGTAGTTTTAGAGGGAAGTGGGACTTTCTAAAAATGACCACTGCTACTTCTCGAAAACATTAGCTTTGTGTTTTATTTACTAATACAGATACGTTTTATAATACTATGGGTATCTTTATCTCTAAAACATATTGCTACGTTTTTGTTCCTTAGTTTGAGTGCTTTAAGTCAGGGTAATAAATGTTTTCTTTTGATAGTACTTTTGAAACCTGAATATACTAAATAAGAAAATGTTCATAATAATATAAATGATAGGGCTAGGGGTGTGGTGACTTTTATTGAGCTGTAATTATACTCTTTGTTGAAGTGTTTCGCAGGTGGGACAGTGGAAAAGGTTGAAGTCTAATGAACGGTATGCAAGCAGTTTCATGTTTCAGAAGCTACTCCAAGGGCTGAATGCAAAGGAGCCAGTGCCAGGAAAATGTGATTATGTGCCATACGCAGTAAGGATAGAATTCTACTAAGCGGAAGGACAAGGCACTATTTTGATATTATCTGATGGGCCAAATCAGTAGTGACAGCTCTGTCTTTATCCGCATAGAGACCATGACAAGTAAGCTGGGTTGTCAATGTGATTGGCCTGAGAGCCACGCAGAGCAGATGTGTCTGGGTGGGTCGTGGAAACATGGCCTTGGGTACTATATCAGGCCCTGCCCTTTCTCTCTGTTGCTGTTCTCCTGCCTTGTTTCTTAGCTGCTGTGGGTTGACCAGCTGTCCTTTGCCAGGTCCTTCTGTCTTGGAGCTGGCTGACTATGGGATGAACTCTGAAACTGTGCTAACAAAGTTTCTTTTTAAAGTTGCAGTTAGATATTTTGTCCCAACAATGGGACAAAAAAAGCTAACTAATTCAGAGACTATAACAGAGTATAACAGACCACCCATAAAGAATACATTATGGTCTCCAACTGGGTTTATACAGAATTGTTTTCACACATTAATCTGTTACTTCAAAGTCACTTTTCTCTTCAGGTCACATGAGCATACTCTCACATCACAAATGAAGATAAGTTAAAGGATATTTTCCAAACAGTATTACACAGAGGATACAAACAATCACAAAGCCTTTCTGAGATACAGATGGGACACTTGGAGGTAAAAAAAATCTGGGAAATGAACCAGAAAACTCTACAACGCCTTCAAACTTTCTGTTTCTGTACAATCTTCAAGTCATGTTGTTTTCTTCAATATCTGCTTGTCACTTACATATGGATTTTGTTCCCATGACTCTATTTAAATTTCTTTCTTGAAAGTTAAGTTGCTCAAACCTATGATCTTTTCTAAGCTTCATTTTCTGGGCTTTTATAAAAGCCTTTGTAATTATTCATACCAACTGCTTAAACTTTCTGTTGTTTCTGCCTCTACAGCTTGGACTGGTCCCAGTCAGTCTCTTCGGGCTTCCTGTTGTTTGGCCCTCTCCTTCTCCGGCCCTAACTCTTGGGCTCCCCAAAGCTGTCCCGCACTCCAGAAGCTGATAGCATGAATGGGAAGGAGAGAAAGAAGACGTGCCTGCAGTAAGAGGTATTCAAGATATTCTCTGAAACCTGGTAAGTGAAGAAAGTAGGCGAGAGAGAGGATGGATTTAAACGGCGTTGTCCCATTACCACTTTCCTCAGCGAGCATGTGCTGAGGGCTGGGGACAAGGACACTGTTACCCCCTCGGTTGAATGAGTTTCCAGCCATCTCATGCTGAACGTCTCTCAATGCAGACTGTGGTTGCAGGATATAAGTGATCAAGAAGTGGGGGTTGTTGTTTTGTTTTTAATTTTAATGTGATCCCTAAATTTCTTCACCTACTTCTAGTAAAGAAACAACAAACAGCTCTAGGTTGGTGGAAAAACTCACTGGGCTGAACTTTGAGTAGGCTAGTGGCTTTCTCTTTTCAAGGAAGAGATTAGGGCTCCTAAGGGTGCCTAACTACAACAGATTCAATGACTTTAACATTTAACCCCTGTAAAACATGAAATATCCCTGACTTGGGTAATTTACTCAGTGTCTCTGAAGTTTGACATGAAAATGACCTCTATGCAGGTTGTATCAGGTTATAATGCTCTTGCAAAAAAAGAATTGCAAAACATTCCAATGACCTGGAGAAATATTTTATTGGTACCTATGTGAATGATTTTGAACTTTAATGTTTTGATGCAATTTTAAATTTACAGGAAACATTGTAAATGTAATACAAAAATTCATTTTTATTCTTTTGATTCTAATGGCTTTATGCCTTTAGACTTTAATGGTTAATATTTGTTTGTTTTTCTCATTTTATATATAATATAAATTTATATATGCACATATATTAATATGTGACTTTTATGTTTTTAAAACATGTATGTATTTCACATTCATAGCTTGATATTGGTTATAGTGGGAGTATTTATACCATGAAATAAATAAATGCTATGTGCTTTTAGTTATTTATTGTTTTTAGAGAGGTAGTTTACCAGTGTTCGCTATCTTTAACTCTTAATATTTCATGTTCCTGAAAATCAAGACATTTTGTTACATAACTGAGAAGATCAATATAGGAAAACTTGATATTATACCATAATGTAATCCAAGTCTTTATTTAAATTTTTATCAGTGGTCTCAATAAAGTTTTTTATAGCTATTTCCCCTCCTGATCCAAGATCCAATTCAACTTTGCATGTTATGTTTAGTTGCTGCTTTAATTTTTAAAAATTGGAATGATGGTTCTTCGGTTCTTTGTCCTTATGACCTTCATATTTTGAGCAGCATAGGCCAATTGTGTAGAATGTCCTTTGATTTTAGTTTTCCCGTTATTCTTTCTTTGACAGGAATATATTTATGAGACAACATATCTTCAGTGCATAATATGAGTAGGCAAATAGTGTTTGTCTTAATATTTGTGATATTAGCTTTGAGCACTTGTTTAATGAGCTAGGTTCTTTCATGGTGAAGCTAAGTACATTTCCATTTTTAGTTAATCACCTATTTATGGGGTGGTATGATCATCTAACATTTGATTGATTATGGAACATTATAATGCATGAAAATAAGAGACATACATGATGAAAAATGGTGGAAGTTACTTGGAAACATCTTCCAGGTTTTTAAGAAATTATAAGCTGTGAGCCTCATGTCTGAGAAAATTTTCATGTTGCAGTTGGAGGTCTTTACTTGTCGAGCATGATTGTATTTGTGAAAGACAGAGGCGAAGTCATTCCCATGCTGAGGAGAGTGTGGCTGGGCCCTCCTCTGTCCTGCCCCTGTCTACCAGGAATTTCCATTGCTGCCAGTGCTTCCAGAGCTTCAAGAGTTCCCCGAGCCTCAGTTGTTTCATCTGTAAAACTCAGGTAGCAGTCCTGTGCTCTTGGAGAAAAGAAGGAAAAGGAGGTAACATTAGAGCAGCTTGGACTGATGTAGGGGTATTACCACTCCTGGAGGAAGGTACTCTTACTAGCCCCAGTACAGAGGAAACAGTGAAGGAAGTCCTCACATAAGAAAGCTTAAGTAACTCACCAGTAAGTACATGGTACAGCCATAAGTCTGACTCCAGACTCCATGCCAACTCACTTATATGAATTTTATTTTAAACAGTTAATTATAGAATAATATAATTTCACGCATCAGAGATCAAAAGACAAGGTCAGATTAAGACTCACAGAAACTCATGTATATCCTATATCACTATTGCTTTCAACCTCCCCAAAAGTGGTTTTGGTGTCCTTGCTTGGCTTATTGGCTACAGCTGAGTTTCTTAACCTTGCATGATGCTATTTTGGAGGAGATAATTACTTGTTGCAGACAGTTTTCTTGTGCATTGTAGGGTGTTCAACAGGATCTTTGGCTTCTTCCCATTGCCCTCCACTGTGACAACCAAAAGACGTCTCCAGATGTGATCAAATGCCCGTGGGGGACAAAGTCCCTCTCACTGCACTCAGCAGTGGAGACTATTCTGAAGCATTCCCGGCTGTGCTGGGTTACCCAGCAATGCTGGTAACTGAGGGGCTTTGCACCGGGTGCTTGTGCAGTCCTAACAAGTCATATCCATTCTGGGACTGATTTTCTTTCACATACATTAATAATATGGATCAAAATAAGAAAGCAATCTAAGTTTTAGTTTCTCTTCTCCAACTGTTTGAAAAGCCTGAAGTGTACTGAACTAAAATCAAGTCATAAATACAATGCTGACAGGGTCATACAGGGAAGAGTTTTGGGATCAGCTTGTGAGAGACATCAAAAAATTCCGAGGTCCACAGAGCGCTGAAGTACAGAGCCTGACTGAAGGCCTCTGAGTCATACTTCTAAAACACAAATGTGTATCTGAACTACATTTGGCCTCTGCGTGGTTAGTTTGGGATCCTGGAATAAAATGATCTCTATGATCTATATTGGTATAGAACCATTTCTTTCTGCTAGTTGAAATAATCTTCAGTACTTTTCACTATAAAGATCTAAATGTCTAGATATCTAATCTGAAAAGGTTCAAAAAGCATTCATATTTATTTATAATCCAACACAGCTAGTGAGGCTATTGAAAATTAAAGTGAAAATTTTTTGTTTTTGACCAACCAAATAGCTGTCCCTATAGCCTCAGGTTCACTGTTTTCTACCACCACTTAAAAGATGTCAGTGGACACACTCCCATGTATTCATTCATTCATTTGTCCCATCAGTAGATGTTTACTTAACTTCCACTCTTTGCTATTTTAACAGTTTCCTACAGAGTTAGTAGTCACATGCAAGGAAAACAATTTGTAGGTTGTTCACCTAAACAGCTTGTTCCATTTTTGTACACACAGTTTCATTTTCTCAGTAAGGTTTATGGTATCATCAAGAACTAAGTACTGTATACATGTTAAAATTTGGTGAAAAGGGAAAATAGGAGTGATCCATAGCATTCTCTATGCAGGTCTTCACTAGAGAATGATCCTTGACTGTGCCGATGTGGGAAGCCAAGAGTTAATTTCAGAAAGCACTTAAAAGCTGATATGAGAAATTTCTCTTTCTAAAAAAAAAGGAACAATATCCCGAGGCAGGCAATTATCTGCTGAAATGAAAACAGAAAGAGAAGCGATAGGATAACAGCTGAAACCTCAAAGAATAGAAATATTTATCAGTGGTAATTTAAAATTAATCTCAAGGTCCTCTAGGATTTTCTTTCAATTTATTTTGCTTTTTGGCAAGAATTCTGTCAGCCTGTGTTGGGGGCAATTTTACAAGTGATGCAGAAAACAAGGACCCCCTTCCCTTCTCCACGATTATCAGGAAAAATCGAGAGATGCTCTTCAGTGGAAGCACAGATATATTTATTCTGATGTGCACTGACTTTGTGGAATGGCTGTCCTTTCTGAATGCTAAACCCTAAAGCATAAAGGGATAAGGAAGCTCTGACTAATCGGACATAATTGCCATAAATTGCTGCTGCACACCAGTGTAGCAGGAATAATTACTTCTGGGGAGGTTATTGCCGACACTTTTAAATCCAAGGGGAAACAGTGGGTTCAGTTTTCTGTGTACCAGCACAACGAGCACTGCCCAGAGGTAATGACCATTTGGTGGCTACTGGTTATGGTCTGAAAGACAGAAGAACACTATTTCAATTCAGAAATGTGCGAGCTACAGCTACAGAGGGATTCTTAGAGGGCGCATAATTCAATCTCCTCATAGTACAGGAAAGGGAACCACGGTTCTGAGGGGTTGAATTACTGGGACTGGAGATACAGTATGCTCTTCTGTTCCTTTCCAGTGCTTTTCTTCATTTATTTTTTCTTCAGATTGTTTCTACGATGGTCAAGTGACTCTTTTCTTAAGATATTCACAGTTGGAATTCAGAGTCTAATTGGTTGCCTGCTTCAGTCTGGCCTTCGCAATGCTGAGACTGACCGTCAGTCAACACACATCCCTCCCTTGCTGATTGTCCACAAATTTATAGGACTGTAATCCCGGCCAAAACAGTCACTGTAGTGGGTTGGATTTTAAAAATTTACTATGGCAGGGACAGAAGGCTGAAGTTTACATGAAGGGATGATTTTTCTGTTTTGGAATTATTCAATTCATAGCTTTTGAAATTCTGGAAGCTATTTCTTACTTTTTCTATTCACTAAGTGACTTGATGTCTCTCAAGTTGACCCTAGGACTTGGGGGGTGAGGACATTTACTCGGTCCACGTATACCGCAAGAACCAAAGGCACGTCCCCGCGTGGTATCCAAAGCCTCACAAGCTTGTTGGAGTTTTTTCCTGATAAAATACACAAACTATATCCACACAAATGTAGAATTTAAACCATGTATGCAGAAATGAGAAATTTGTCATTTGAATTTGAGCCCGTTAATATATAAATTAAAATTCAGGGTCTCAGGACCAATCTTAAAATGATTTAGTTATTCATATTGGATCACTAAAATTATAACATGTTGAATATAGGGATAAATAGGTACAGAGTGTTAAATGTGCTATTGATTCCTTTTAACCTTCCAAATTCTGAATTAAGAATTTTCATTATATACTGCAGAACTACTGCAAATGATCTTTAAAATTATTTTTAGGGATTGCAAAGTTGATACTTCCTCATTAGGGAAAATTTGAAATTTAGATACATATAAATAAGGAAATAAAAAATTACCAATAATATCAGTATTAATAGCAAACCAATATTGATAGTACCTTAAAATGATCACATTTTTCTTAAATTACTGAGATTCTTTCTTGTTTAGGAAAGGAAATAGGTAAGAATTATAAATGTACTGCATTAAGTGCCTGTCGGAGGCAGGTTTATTTCTAAATCACTCACGTTGTCTTAGGACTGAGACTGTTAGAGGTTTCCATGGAAAAGATAAGGTGACTGCAATCGGAGCCACTGGGTAGAAGCAGGTAAAGCTGCGGTGACCCAGCCGAAGTAAGCAAACGTCTTTCGTAAAGCCCATGTCCTTGCCGTGGATGGGCTCAGGAGTTCTAGCCTCTAGGCTGAAAAGAGAAACCTGGGTGACTGCATGATTCACCACTGTGATAGTGTCCTGGGCGATGTACTCACGGTGTGTGTGATAACAGGCTCTTCTTTAAACTGACCCTTTGAAAGGGTCAGCATTCTCTTGCCAAGAAGTGACCCATAGCACCCAGTCACTGGCAGAGAGGCAGATGGTGGCAGCCAGTGCGACTCTGACCCCGCTGACCTGGCCTGGAGAGTGGGAAGTTAGTCCATGGACAGGCTACATTAGTGTGTAAGGGACCAGCAGATTATGTGCCTATTGATAAATGAAGGGCAATTTCTTAGGAAATTATACAATCAGAAAACAAAAAGCAGATTTTCCTTGCCAGCGGTCATTTGTATTTAAGTGATTTTGAAGGCTGCATTCAGTTTGGATACAGCAGCGGGAAGCACCCTCACCTTCCCCGTCACTGCCTTTGACGTATTGACCCGGCTTTAATCTGCGGCATATCATTCCCCCACTTTTTATTAGTGCATATTGGTTATACAGACTAATGTTTCATTTTAGCGGGTTTGTACATAAATCTGTGCATCCCCCGCCCCCCGTTCCTCTCTAGCTTCCCATGTGGGGAGGAGGTGCTTCCATGTGCGTAGTATCTTCCGACAATATTGATGTCCCCTATTGCACCCCATGCTGTCCCACCTCTTCCCTTCCTCTTGTCTAATAACAGGCTCTCATCTACTATCTGCTGATCATTTCTAGATTCCACATATTAGGGAGATTGTAATATTTGTCTTTCTGAGCCTGGCTTATCTTAGGGAGGAGAAGTCTTGTTCTCCAAACAGTCATGCTAAATGTTTTTTCTTGGTAAAGTTCTGATAAATTCTAAGTGGTAGTGAGCTTGAGATCATGTGTCTTGGCAACTCTCAGGAGCATAGCTGTCATCAGATCACATCCTGTCAGAGAATTCAGAGCTGGGGACAGGACAGGTGGAGAAAAATCCTCTTTTCTCCCACCCTTATGCCCACCTCTGGTCCCCAGGAGGCCTCGGAAGGGTTAGCATTCTTTCTGGCATTCTCTTTGTTGACTTGATAGTGCACATAGGCGGAGTCTTCAGGCCCTCAGGTGTTACTAAAGGACACGTCCACTGTTGTTTTGCATTAGAAAAACTGTGTGCCTTGTACCACTGTATATTCTATCTTGTAACACCTAATACATAGTCACAAGGCCCTGTACAATCCAGTAGTGACCCCGAGAAGTGACACCCATTGCTCAGTAATACTTATATTAGCGTGAAAAAGACAGTACAATCTTCTTCAGGAAAAAGTGAAGAATATCTAAGAAAAAAAAGAATATCTAAAAATAAGGAATCTCATTACCGTCGGCCTTGGAAAAATGTGAAGCTGGACAGGCGTTCTGAATGGTGCAAGTCTTTGCAGGCACTACCATGCTACTACAGGCCAGGTAACTAAATGGAGATCAGATGAGCAGAAATTCCACCACTCACCAGAGCTTAAAAATGTGATCACTTGTAAGCTGGAGCACCAAACTCAAATACACCTGGACTGATATTTTACAGGTATATGTCTATAACTCTGCCCTGATCATCTGAAATAAGCACTACTCCTAAAATCCATTCTGAGAGACAAATGAAAATATAAATTCATTTTCTGGAATTAAAAGGATTTTCAGCTGTGTTTTTCTAAGTCACCTCTTGTTATTTTAAATTTAACCTCAGCATTCTACTAGTGACGTGCAACCTTGCACAGTAACGTAGGAACACCTGATTGCAGAGAAGCTGCTGGGAACATGTCCAGAGAGATGGAAAAAACTTTTCTTAGTAGAAAACTATCTTCATGATTCCAAAACAAACAGAGGCACCATTTAGCAGAATATAGCAGGGCACAAAGCAGGCAAGTAAATACGAAAGCAGTTTCCATCAGTACTGAAATTAGTTGTTTATATTTGATGCTGCTTGCATTACACACTATCTTTGCTGATTTTGATTCCTGCTGCTGGTTAAACTAGCCTGGCAGGAGAGCACATATCCTTGGTTGTTTGTTAGAGTTAAAAAGCACACATACACACAACAGAGTAGTTAATTTCTTGCTATTTTGTCAAGTCAATTAATTTGGAAAGATTCTCCTGTCAAAGAGTGACCCATGGGCCAATTTGAAGGTCACCATACACAGCAGAGCAAGAGCGACTTTGGCAGTGTAGCTCCCTGGGTCATTTTATATTTAGCACTGTAATTGGCTTTTCTTCTTTCCCTTTATAAATTGTATGAAGTTTAGGATGACTCAGGCTGTGGATTTCTTTGCAATCTGGTTTCATGGAGATCAGAAATTCCCACTTAGAAGTGAAAATTTATCTATGTTCAGCTTATTATATTTGCTCACAGGGTCAGTCTTGCCCATGAGGCAGGGCGGAAGCCAGGGATATGATTGAGGAAAAGCAAAAAGAAAGTTCCTTCACTTAGGGAGGCAGCAAGAACACAGTGTATATATGATATTGTGCTGTTAAAAACACACCAGAAATAAAACACAGCTCTGAACCTCAGTTTCATCATCTTTAAAATGGGGCTAAACCTCCCTAACTATAGGGTCATTTGTGGGTCAAATGAAATGCGCAGAATGAGCGCCTTACATATAATAGGTGTTCAGGAAAGACTAATCGTTATATCCCCATAATTATCATCCCCACTCCCTTGTGGCCACCTTAAAAGGGGATTCTGACTCGAATGCCTCCTGGGAAGTATCTCAGAATCCCAGTCTGAGTAGTCTTTGGCTGAATCCTGTGAATTTATTTATATGATCCTTTCAACTCAGCAGCAGAAAGTAGAGTCCAAGTGTGAGTTACTGGCCTGGGGCAGAGTTCAGTGTCTGGCCGCTGTGGTGATACTTATTAACAACGAAGACCAGACAGTGACAGGGAAAGTGGGGCTCCAGGGGTTGACAGAAGCAGCCTTTGATGTGTGAGGCAGTAGGGCTGTCACAGGAGGCCAGAATCCCCTCTCTCAATGGGCTGAGATCAGGAAAAGTCCAGAGAGCAGTCAGTGATTCTTGGCATGGCAGGAACAGGATGGGAGCGGGCGTGCAAGCAGGAGTTGGGTAACTAAACCCCTCATGCCCAGGGGCTGCAGTGGTTTGGGGGTGTTGAGGATGTGGCATTTCATTGACTGTGACTTCTGAGGTAGTTGTTACTCTTGAGCTTTAGAAGACTTCGACATTAAAGTGCAGAAGAGCAGCCTCAGCCTGGAGCCAGCCCCCTGAGGTCAGGGCAGATTGGAGAGGAGTGGAAGGTGCTACTGCCTGCAGTGGGCAGGGAGCCCAGCCAGGGGTTGGAGAGCAACTTGAGAAAATAAATTTTCCTATCTCATAGATGATGCAACACCAGCTTTGTTCAGGAACCTGCTGGTATTCAGTTTCCATAAATTAGGTCGAGGTTTTTATATCATTTCCATCATATTCTATAAGCTGGGAAATACTTCAACAATTAAGATAAAAACCATCAATAATTTCTTTGCCTACTCATACTGGGGTTAATTATCCATATCTGCACTCACAGAATGACTAACTGATTTAAGTCTCAGCTTTAGTAACCGTTGGCCTTCGAACAATGACTGGGTCTTAGAGTGTGATGTGATACAGATACCTCAGAGAAAAGAAATAGGAACCTCTGCTTGTGGATGCTTTACTTAGGACTTGTAGAGGGTTGGTCTAAGTGCTGAACCCAGGTATAAATCCACCTTTATTGTTTGATTAAAGATGGAAACAAACAAACATAGCAAGCCAAGCCAAGCCACGCCAGGCCAAACTAAACCAAACCAGAGCCTCAAAATCTCAGGTTACAAAATGTTAGGCACTCATATAACCTCCAATACATATGTGTGTGTGCGGGTTTGTGTATGTGTGTGTGTGTGTGTGTCCTTTCTACTGCAAGCTCTTTCTGAACAGTTCCTGTGTTATCTTTGAATATGTAGCCTTGAGGGTAGTGTTGACAGATAATCACCAAATAGCAAATGTTTGTAAAATTGATGAACTGAATCCTACATCACAAGTAGTCATTAAAAGTGTGCACACAGACATAAAGCGTCCAGCTTGTGCCAGGCACTATTCTAGAGTGTGTATACATTAGCTCATTTTGCCCTCAGAAAAATATTGCAAAGTCAGCACTGTTACTATCATCTATTACAATCAAGGGAATGGAGACAGAGAGAGGTCAAGTAATTTTCTCAAGGTTGCACAGACAATTATAAGATTTCAGTTTTTGAGCGTGCTATCATGATAAAACATTTCATGCTACAGTGATACTGATTTGTTCTGAAGGGGACCCTTGCAGGCCTCAAAGTCTATCAGTTAATGAGAAGCCACATGAATAAGAATAAGCCTAAAGATGCTCGTTAGCTTGCTTTGTGAAAGCACATTGATCAGATAAGACCCAACCGAAAACATAACTTACGAATCCGCACGAAGTACATTTCACTGGCCCTCGGGTGGTATTCACAAATGGGTAGCAGCTGAGTGGCCTAAGCTGAGCTACACTGAGTCTGTGAGGCTGCTGGCACAAAGCCTCATGGTGTGTATGAAATAACTCTGAGTGCCCCGCGTGCTGGAACTAGGCTGAGCGATTCATGTGCATTGTGTTATTTAATAATCACCCAAACCTCACAAGTCCCTGCCATTACCTTTGTTTTTAATTGAGGAAAGTAAGGCTCAGGGAAGTTCAATAACCAACCCCACACCACAGTGCTATGTATATTTCTATGTCTTCTTCACAGAAAGAGAGAATTGGGTGCAGTACTGGAGACTAAAATCTAAACTTGGGTCCTGACCCAAGGGTATGTTACATGGAAACAGCCATCCAGAAACAGTCTCAGTGGAGCTTACATTTAAAATATTTATCATAGTAAAAAGCATATGGCCACTAATTACCCTCAAAACAACGTTCCATGTTTTGAACACACTTATGTCATCATTCTTGCCATTTTCCAAAGCAGTTCTGAAAGTCCTTTCTCGTGAGCATTTTTAGTTACGCTCTTATTGCTGCCTCAGTGTCCTGAATGAACTCTATGTTCACCTTTTTACAGTGATTTTGATTTTGGGGGAGACACAGAAGTCACCTGGTGCCAGAACCAGTGAATAAGGTAAATGTGCACACTTCATAATTTATTTTTTGTCTCTTTCAGACAGAGTCTTGCTATGCAGTTCAGGCTGGCCCTGAGCTCACTTTGCAACCCAGGCTAGTCTTGAACTTACAATGATCCCCCTGGCTCAGCCTCGTGAGTGCTGGGATTACAGGTGTGCACCACCACTCCAGGACCATCCCCCATAATATTTTTAGGAGTCTGTTTTTCTGTTGGATGTCCCTGAACAGCACTATTCACCATATTTTTTGACCATTCCTGTGTAGATGTGAAAGAGGACTTCCAGAGCTGCTTGAGAAAGTGGCAGGAATTCTGGGGTAAGTGTGCATGCACCAAGGAGAGCTGTATCTTCAGGGAATTAATGACACAGTGTCTCTTACTGTAATAATAATTTTTTAAAAATTTAAGAAATTATATATTTTGATCAAAACTGGTACTGTTTGTTCAGATATTGAAAGGTGCTTTCCAGGCAAGATTGTCCCAACTAACTAGACAGAGAAAAAAGAGACCACAATGTCAAGAACAACAGTAGAAAGGAATTCTCAAGCAGAATAAGCAAGTAAACAGATAGCAAAAGTAGAAAAGCAACAAGTAAATAGCATGGCAAGAATAAGCCTACATATAGCAGTTATAACCATTAATGTAAATGGCCTCAATCACCAGTCAAAAGAAACAGATTGGCAGAGTGGATTAAGAAACAAAATCCAACGATATGCTGCATACAGGAAACACATCTTACTCAAAAGGAAATCCACAGACAGAAAGTTAAAGGATAGAAAACAATTCTCCATGCAACAGGTCCCCAGAAAAAAGCAGGGGTAGCTATTATGTTTGCAGACAATGTAAACTTCAAACCAAAAACAATCAAAAGAGATAGAGAAGGCCACTACACACTAGTTAGGGGAAAGCTGCAAGAGGAAGAGGCAACAATCCTAAACATGTATGCACCAAATACTGGGGCACCAAACTTTATAAGTCAAATCTTAACAGACATGAAACACCAAATAATTAATGACACTATTGTAATAGAGGACCTAAACATCCCTTTGATGAAGACAGACAGGTCAACTGGACAAAAACTCAGCAAAGAAACAACAGGCCTGAACCAAGGTCTGAACAAATGCACTTAGTAGATGTATACATAGTATTCCACCCCACAGCATCAGAATACACATTTTTCTCAGCTGCACATGAGTCTTTCTCTAAAATAGACCACATTCTAGTCTATGGAGCATATCTATCTAAATGCAAAAGAATTGAAATTATCCCACGCATATTATCTCACCACAGTGCAATCAAGTTGGAAATTAATGACAAAGGGAACTCCAAAAACCCCATAAACACTTGGATGCTAGACAACAATCTCCTGAACAACCAATGGGTCACACAAGAAATTAAAGAAGAAGTTAAAAAAATACCTACAAACAAATGAAAATGCAAATACACATAGGAATCTGTGTAATGCAATGAAAGTAGTCCTCAGAGGGAAATTTATAGTGATGAACTCACATATAAAGAAAACAGAAAGAGAGCAAATAAATAGCCTAAATGCTGCACCTTAAATTTTTAGAAAAAGAATAACACACCAAACCAATAGCCCAAATAAGGGAGGAGATTGTAAAACTCAGGGCAGAAATTAATGTAATTGAGATGAAGAAAACACTGCAAAAGATAAGTAAATCAAAGAATTGGTTCTTCAAAAGAATAAATAAAATTTATAAACCTCTAGCAAATCTTATCAAAAAAAGAAAGGAAAGAACTCAAATTCATGCAATATGGAATGAAAAGGATGAAATCACTACAGATCCCACAGAAATTCAAAAGATCATTAATACCTATTTTGAAAATCTTTACTCTCTTAGGAAAGGAAACTCAGAAGAAATGGACAGATTCCTAGAAATGTACGAATTACCAAAGTTGAACCAGGAAGATACAAAAATGGTGAACAACCAAATATCAATTAATGAGATTGAAAATGTCATTAAAAACTTACCCACAAAGAAAAACATAGGCCCTGATGGATTGCCGGCAGAATTCTATAAAACATGCAGTGAAGATTTTTTTTTTTTTTTTTTTGCGGTACTGGGGATTGAACTCAGGACCCTGCGCTTGCTAGGCAAGTGCTTATTCCACTGAGCTATATCCCCAGCCCCTGCAGCGAAGATTTAATGCCAACACTCCTCAAACTCTTTAATGAAATTGAAAAGGAAACAATTCTCCCTACCTCATTTCTGGAGGCAAGTATTATACTGATACCAAAACCAGAGAAGGATCCAACAAAGAAAGAGAACTACAAGCCAATCTCCCCAATGAACACAGATGCAAAGATACTCAATAAAATACTAGCAAATAGAATGCCGTAAATCATAAGGAAAATTATACACCATGACCAGGTTGGATTCATTCCAGGAGTACAGGGATGGTTCAATATTCACAAATCAATTAATGTAATACATCATATCAATACAGACAAAGACAAAAAGCATATGATCATCTCAACAGCTGCAGAAAAAGCTTTTGATAAAGTCCAACATGCGTTCGTATTAAAAACCCTAGAAAAAATAGGAATAGATGGCCTACACCTCCATGTGATCAAAGCCATCTATGACAAACCAACAGCCAACATCATACTAAGTGGAAAAAAACTGAAAGCTTTCATTTTAAAGTCAGGAACAAGACAAGGATGTCCACTGTCACCAGTCCTATTCAACATAATTCTTGAAACATTAGTCAGAGCAATCAGACAAAAGAGAGAAATAAAAGGAATAAGGATAGGAGAGGAAGAAGTAAAACTATCACTATTTGCAGATGACATAATACTTTACATGGAAGACCCCAAAAACTCCACAAGACGACTCCTGGAATTAATTGTCAAATTCAGCAGAGTAGCTGGATACAAATTCAACACCCAAAAATCAATAGCATTCCTATACACAAACAACAAACAGACTGAGAGAGAAATTAAGGAAACCATATCTTTTACAAAAGCATCCAAGAAAATGAAATATTTAGGAATCAATCTAACAAAAGAAGTAAAAGATCTATTCAATGAAAACTACAGTACTCTGAAAAAAGAGATCAAAGAGGATTTCAATAAATGGAAAAATATCCCCTTCTCATGGATAGGAAGAACCAACATTGTGAAAATGGCCATACTACCAAAATTGTTGTACAGACTCAATGCAAGCCCAATTAAAATACCATTAGCATACATCACAGATCTAGAGAAAACATGCCTTAAATTCATCTGAACCAGAAGAGACCCAGAATAGCAAAGGCAATCCTAGGCAACAAGGACAAGTCAGGTGGAATCACAATCCCTGACCTGAAGTTATACTACAAAGCTACTGTAATAAAATCAACCTGGTACTGGCTAAAAAACAGACCTGAGGATCAATGGAACAGACTGGAAGATGCAGCCAAAACCACAAACACACTCAGCCACCTAATATTTGACAAAAGCGTCAAACAAGCTCACCGGAAGAAAGCTAGCCTGTTTAATAAATGGTGCTGGAAAAATTGGCTTGCCTCTTGCTGAAAACTGAAAATAGACCCACGTCTATCACCATGCACCAAACTCAAGTCAAAGTGGATCACAGATCTCAATATTAAAACAGAAAGTCTAAATGTATTGGAGAAAGTAGGTAAAAATCTTGAAGACATAGGGGTAGGGATAGAGTTCATGAAGAAAGATCAAAGTACAAGGGAAATACTTCAAAGAATCAATAATGGGGACCTCCTCTTACTGACAAGATTTTACACATCTAAAGAAATCACCAGCAAAGTAAAAAGAACACCCATAAATTGGGAAAAAATTCTAGATGGAAGATGAACTTGTCCAAATTCAAAGACCCAATCCAGAAATGGGCATCTGAGATGAATACACAGTTCTCAGATAACAAAATACAAATGGCAAATAATTATATGGGAAAATGTTCTACATCTTTAGTCATTGGCGAAATGCAAATTCAAACAACATTGAGATTTCATCTCACCCCAGTAAGATTGGCCAGCATTAAGAAATCAACCAATAACAAATTCTGGTGAGGCTGTGGAGAAATAGGAACTCCTCTGCACTACTGGTGGGAATGCAGACTGGTGAGACCACTGTGGAGATCCGTTTGGAGATTCTTCAGCAAACTAGGTCTAGAGGTCCTACTCAACCCAGCTGTTCCCCTTCGGGGCATTTTCCCAGAAGATCTTAAAACATCATATCACCGTGATATTTGTGCACCCATGTTTTTGGGAGCACAATTTGTAATAGCTAAAGTGTGGAAACAACCCAAATGTCCATCCACAGAGGACTGGATAAAAAAATGTGTCATTTTTACATAATGGAATATTACTCAGCTATAAAGAAACAAATTTGAGGCTTTTATAGGCAAATGGTCACAATTAGACACCATACTCATAAGTGAAATAAATCAGAGTTACATATGCAAGCAACGTATTGTATCACTAGTGTAAGAACCTGAAAGTCGGAATATAAATTAGGAGGTATGAAGGGAATCTGCTCAAAAGTAAAGAGCAAATGGGATGAGGGGAAGGAGAAAAGGAAGAAAGGGACAATGTGTATATATGTATATATATGCAGGATGGCCAACATGGTTCCACTATTGACGTATGTCGCTTTATGGCGAGGAACAGTTAATGATTGGTTGTTTGATTAAGATTGTATGTCTATATGTGTTTTCCTGAGCATACACTTTGAAGTTATCAATATGTAACAAAACAACCATTGTTAATTCTCCATCACTTTTTCTATAATTCAATTTTGATTGTACTGTTCTTCTGCTACTTTGTGTCTTTTTGTTAATGTTTTCCTTCTTTTAATTTTTATTTTTAAAAATAAAAAAATTACAAAAAATCAAGTAACTAATACAAAACTAATTAGTCAAGGTCAAACTAATATGGATAGGTAAGTCACTAATTAGAGCTAAATATTTAGAATCAAGGATTTTAATTTAATTTCCCGTGGCTTCTCATTTTCTTTGTCTTTATTTTTCTTCCTATGATGGAACAGGCTGTACCAAAATAATAGTTTTTCAACTCCCACAGCTTTATGTCATAAAAAAATGATGAACAAACCGCAGTGTTTATATGGAGTGATAAAACACCATCTGAGTGCCATGCTTCTCTCCATCTAAATGTGTAATGGGCCAGCCAGTTTAAGAGGAACTAAAAACCACAGGGTCACATTATTGCTCTGGTCTTTAGTATGGGGCATGTTGATAACTCTGGTTATCTAGAACCTCTGTTTAACAACGTTAAGTAGGTATTTTCTTTCCCAGTGATACACCAGCAGCATCAATAGTTATAATGAAAAACACATAGAGTTATGAGACATGAACTCTTAGATGCAGAGCCAAAGGACATTGTTGAATTTTTAGATTTCTGATGTGGCTACAGTTTGGAGCACGATTTATGTCTGTTTTGAAACCGTCTCTTCCCTTGCAGTATATGTTGCCTTTCTTTTCTGATTTCTTTTCTTGTCTAGATGCTCTAAAGCAATCTCAACTTCCTCATCTTACCCTTTAAAAGTTGATGCAAGACCTTCTGTTTCTGACCTTTGCTCTTCTCACTTTGTTCCTACTCTTATTTATTCTCCTGCTTCCAATTATCCCCTCTGCTCTTGATGAGTATAATTTCTACCTATTTTTATGCTTTTATTCTAGACTTTTGGACTCTAGGCTTATATAACTAATTGATTTGGGAACAATTACAAATAAATGTCCCCTTCATTCATACACATGTCCATCCACTTACAGTCACCATAGCCTTTTTATTTATTTATTTATTTATTTATCTTAAACATTTATTTTACAAATAAAAGAGGGAAAACATATTAACAGACATCCGTTTATAAGATAGCATAAGAACAATACAAACAGTAAGGAGTTATAAAGTTGTAGGAAATTAACAATGGTTGTTGTATTACATATTGATATCTTCAAAGTGGTTTTTCAGGAAAACAAGTAGAGATATGCAATAATGATCAAACAAGTAATCATTAACTGTTCCTTTCAGTAAAGCAGTAGAAGACAGTAGTGCAACTCTTCGCTACCCTGTATATACATACACACATGATTTCCCCTTCTTTTCCTTCTCCTTTCCCACACCCCAGTTGCCCTTTAACTATAGCCTTTTGAATGACCTATGAGCATCATAAATGTTTCAGACCAAACAGCTTTTGTCTCTGTATTTTTCCTTTATTTTCTAACAGCTGCCTGGAAATGGTATGTACAGAGCCACACAAGTGAAAATTCTAGAGTTGTGTTTGTCCATTAGAGTGGTGTTTCTGGGAGGGGACCCGGCCTTGGGGGTTGGGACGTCTTCCCAGATGTCCCTAATGCGAACATGTGCTCTGCTGCAGGTCAGTGCTTCACCAGCTCCAGTGTGCACGAGAATCACACGGGGATTTTGTCAAACTGCAGATTCTAGGCTGTGGTCCCCGGTTCTGTGCTCTCAGTAAATTCCAGGTAATCTCAGATGCTATTGGTTTGTGGACAATTTTGAGCATTAAAACTTCAGATGACTCCATGATGACATCATCAGTTCACCTGCCCTTTCTGCTTACTGGAAAATCTAGAGCACTTCAAAGGTAGACTATGAGTTCTTCATCCTTTCTCAGTGTATCCTTTGACTCAGTTTGGTATTAACTACACCTCTACCTTCTGTATAGTGTAAGGCAGTCTTTCATTCTGAATCAGAAGTGTGGCAGGGACTTCAGCTGTAGGGCTGCACTAAGTCATTCTCCGTTTGACATGTCCTTTAGCGCTTGCCTTTGTCTTCGCCTCCAGCCTCAACTCACTCTTTTTGCTCTGAAGTCCTTTGTGTTTATGTGGACCAGACACTCACAGGCTCTATGCTCTTCCATGTGTTCTTCCCCTGCCTGGGCATGTCCTTCAAAGTGAGTCCAGAGGTTACTTATTTCACTCTTGAAGTTATTTTGTGCTCCCGCACCCCTTCTTATCTCTCTCACAGCACGCCTGCGCTATTGCTTTGCACAGGTTCAGTTTACCTGTGTGCAGCTTCATTACCTATGGTTCCTTGGAGAAGAAGAATACTTTCTTGCTTCAATACCTAATGCAGCAATTGCCATGTTTATGGTCAGTAACTTTCTACAGAATGAACTGAAGCCATTGCTGAAATTTAGGGTTGCCGGATGTGGTGCCGCATGCTTGTAGTCCCAGCACTTGAGTGGCTGAGGCAGGACTGTGAGTTCGATGCCAGCTTGGACTGTAAAATGAGCTGAAGGCCAGCCTGAACTGCATAGTGAGACCCTGTCTCAAAAAGACCAAAAAAAAAAAAAAAAAAAAGAAATTTAGGATTAATTAATATACATATTTATTTATCAAGCTCTGAATCTGATACATCTAGATATTTTTCTCCTTGCCATGATCTGTTCAGATTAAGTAGCACAATTAGAATTAAATATGAAAAGTTAGAACTAAATATGAATAGAGGAATACAAGGTTAATATTTACATTAGTTTTTCCATGATAATTCATAGGTCATGAAGTCAAACTTCCTTATTGCTTTTAATTCTTAGATAATTAGAGAATCTTTGGTCAACAAAGTCTATAGCAAAAATACAAAAACTTTGAATTTTTTCTAAGAAAAGGGCCTTGAAAAATCTGAGAAGCTCTTCTTTCAAAGGTCATTCTTTTTTTTTTTTTTTAAACTAACACATAGATAATCAATGCCTACCTAGGGAATAAGAAATTGGTGCTCTTGCGATGGTCAGTGGAGTCTCAGCAATTGTCTCATCCTCATGGTGCTGTTAGTCACGACATCTGGCACTCCACACTCGGCCTGGTGCTGTTGAACTTGGCCTGAGCGTCTCATCACATTTCTCACACTGCGGGTCCCCGTTAGCCTGCATAATTAAGGACTGGCTAAGTCTTCCCCTTCCAAGATGCTGTCACGAACTTGAATGGTTTGGAGAGAAATTAAGTAATTTGGAAAACTGCAAACTTTTTATTGAGATTGATCAGGTCAGACTCTAAACAAAAAAACTTTTAAAAGAAAAGATTCACAGCAAGGAAGTTTTCAAAATGGTTTCTTGTAGAAATATCTCATAGCTAAATTTGTAACTAATCTTAATTTCTTGTTTGACAAATCTACAAATGAAATATACAGACTTTTAACTTCTATTCACCTCCCCATAGTTGAGTCAGTTAATAGTATCAAAGTCAATACCTTCAGACAAAAGGGGCTGTCAGTTACCTGAAAGCATAAAGCAAAGGAAATATCCACTGGGAGTGACATTTCATTTGTTTAGGTGGAATTTAATTGGGTTGAGCAAAACTGAAATGCATCTGTTCTTTTGTTCATTGAAAAAATTGAACGATTTAACTAGTGACTTAGACATGGCTTTATAGTTTATCAAGTTCAGAAGATAACAATTTCAAAGGGTGAAAATCTCATTTAAGTGCAACCAGCAAGTTTTTTAAATACTCGAGGAAGTAAATGGTGTTCCATCAGCTCACAGACTCTATAAGCCGTTGTGCCCTAGATAAAATGCTCTCCTCCACTAAGCCGGTTCTTATGACGGAAGTGGGTTTATTTTAAGTCCTCTTCTTTGTTTTGAATACAAACTCCATGAGGATAATGTTCTTACACATTTTTATTCAAAGTTTTATTTCAGTTTAAGAACAATGCCTGGCATATACCGGATATTCAATGCCTATTAAGTGACTGTGGGGAAGGGCAGTGTCACCCAGAACTCGCTCCAGGATACTCTGGAAGTAATAGTTGCCACTGAACTTTTAAAAAAAGTTATGTGCGTGTGTTTGCAATACATAATAATTAAATTCCTCTTGAGGAATTGGCATGTGACATAGTATATCTTCATTTCCCCTTCCCACCCACGCACCTTGCTCACCCATTTTCCCAGATCCCATTCCCATCTCCGTAAAGTCTGTCTCCTTGTTTCTTAACTGTCTTTTATTTTGCTCTTCAAATCAGTAAGAATGGTTACTGTCAAGGGTTCGAAAAACAACAAATACTGATCAAGTTTTAGGAGGAAAAGAAGCCTGTCCGCATTGTTGTGGGAATATCAACTAGCACAATGATGATGGAAATCATGGAGATTCCTCAGATAGTACAAATAGAAGTTCCGCTTGACCTAGCTACAGTTCTAAATATTTTCCTGAAAGAGTTGAAGTCTTTGCATTATAGGGATATATGCATATCAGTTTAAAAGGTGAAAGATTTATACGACCTGAAGAGAAACCAGAGCATATATATATATCGGTTTATAGCAGCACAATTACCATATTTTGGCAGAGTCTGTATACCTCTAGAAAGATGAATGCATTAAGAAAATGTGGTATGCACCCAGGATGGGGTACTACTGAGTCATGCATACAGATAAGTTCAAGTCATTTCTATGAAAATGGAAGATCCTGTGACCTTAATGCTAAGTGAAATAAATCAGACACAGAAGGTTAAACGTAAACACGAGAAATCCAAAATGTAAATAAATGCTCAGTGAACTCTTTAGGAGCCTCAGTGCATCCTCAGCTCCCCAGGACCAGTTCACTGATTTATAAACATGAAGCAGAAAGAGCAGGAGAAAATCCAATTTAGAAAGAACTGTACTTTCACATACCACAGCAGAGGTCCTGGTTTTACTTATTATAAATGGCTTATCTAAACTCTTAGGATTAGGTTAAAAATCATATCACGGCTCATAATTTCTTTCAGAAGCTGACTGTGTCGCCCTCCGCTCAGCTTCCATTCCAGCTTTCCGTGTGTGCTTTATGGCGAAGCTAACTGAGCCTTCTTTGTCCATTAAAGTTGGCATTTCTCTAGATGTTGCAGTTTGTTCTTCCAAAAATAACTCCCATTTCTTTTCCCACTCTTCATTTTTAAAAAATCATAAGACATTTCTAATAGATATTTTAGCACCCTTGTCTGCCAATTCCATTACTTTTTTTTTTTTTTTTTTAGTATTTCTATGGATTTTTTTTCTCTTGGTGTTGTGTCACATTTTATAGCATCTTTGGACTTGTGAGAAGTTGTCTATTGTATGTTTTACATAGTTGAGTGTCTGCATTTTGTTGCTTTCTCTCTTAGTTACTTTTCTTATTGTTGAAACACAGTACTTGATATATACAAGTTAAAGGAGGTTATTTTATTTATTTATTTTGTTTTTTTGAGACAGGATCTTGCTGTACAGTTCAGGCAGCCTCTGAACTCACTATGTAGCCCAGGCTGGTCTTAAATTTGTAGCGATCTTCCTGCCTCAGTCTCCTGAATGCTGGGATTACAGGCATGTGCCACCACTCCCAGAAGAAAGAATTATTTTAGATCGCAGTTTGTAGAGGTTAAGGTTAGGGTCCATAGTTGGCTGGCTCCAAGGCAGGATGGCATGGCAGAGAGGCATGATAGAAACAGTCCATGGTAGGGCAGGCAGTAAGCATAAAGCAGCAAGCTTTCCTTTCCCTTTATATTCCACGTAGGCCATGAACTTATTGGTTGATACCATCCATCCCCAGAGTGGGGCTAATGTCTTCAGTAAGTACATTTGGCCATGCCCAGAATATGCTAAGCCAATCAGTGGACAGATCCAGCTTCATACACCCTTAATCAAGCCCCTTGACAAAGCTCTGTCTGTGAGTGCATGAGATTTTGGGGGACAACGAGATATAATACATGACACCTTATTTTAAGGACTTTTCAATCTTGTTTTTTTCTGTCACCCAGGTGAGTTACTTGTGGTCTGATTTGCTTCTTCTCAGGCTTATTTCAAGTTTTAACTCTAGAGTAACCTCTATTTAGGGCTAGTCTAACTTCACAACTAATGTAGGTGAGAAATTTAGGCTTTTTCAGTTCTTCAAGCATGTTATATTCTCTGTTGCCTCCGGATTTGGCATGTTCTGACCTCTGTGATTCTAAATTGCTTTCTCTTGGTATATACTTCTGTTACTCTTTGAACTTGTCCTTTTCAAATTAAATGTATAATTACATACTTAGTCACTATCATTCTTGCCAGATTGTAAACTTCATGACAACAGGGAAAATTAACAATTGGTCTTTTCACACCAAACAAATCAGATGTATTTTAGGGCTAGTGCAGAGATAATTTTCCTAATGAAGACTTGGTCAATAAAAGGGCAGGTCATTGGGCACTAACACATACACTAGGCTGAAAACATGAAAAATGCCACTGATTTCCTCTGCCAGCACCATCCCCAGCATTTCCTTCTGGGACGTCTGTTCCTATAGGTCCTGCTAATTGAGCAGTGATTTATTTGATCTCATTCCCCTGGCCGTGACTGGCGATGGGCAAAAAGCAAAAGAAACGTCCATTATATTCTTTATATAAGAGACACTAGTTAGGGTGGGGGTGTCTCCTCTGAAGCAAAAATATTCTTATAGTGTGACTAAACCATTGGGCAAAAGGCCCAGTGGAAATCTGGGTTGTCTGGCAGAACATGAAACCCAGAGCATATGTTCAGATCAAAGTGTTGCTGATACCAGTGAAGCCCTGAGGGGCTAGTAGCCAGGTGCTGCAAAGGCATGTGGGCCAAATATATGAGCAGAAAATATGAAGAATAGACGTAGGTTTGGGTAAAATTATGCCACTCTTGGCATAAGGTATTGCGTCCAGAGAAGAATTCAGGGGAGCATTTTAGACCACAAGGTGACTGACAGCATTAGTTTTCTGGAGCTGTAAAAACAAATTTCTACAACTTCATGGTCAAAATCAATAGAAATTTATCCCCTCAAAGTTTTAGAGGCCAGAAGACCAAAATCTAGGTGTCAGCAGTGTTGGTCACTTCTGGAGGTACTACTCCTCTCTCAATGTCTTACCAGTTGTCAGTCACAGTACAAATAATGTTTAAATGGAATGACAGGAGATACAGACCCAGTAAAATGAGATGGGATATCTAAAGAAATTACCAAGTTGACTGGGTTTCAGTTTAGTTAGTAGTTCGCATAGAAGTTCTAACCAGCTCTTTAAGTTCCCTCCTGAGTGTATTCCACAAATAACTTTTTTTCCAGGTTAATGGGAATTCTAACTTTACCCTTTGCTCCAGTTTCAAAGATATGTTTATACATGGCTCTTTAATTTGTCTTACATTGGACTATCCAAAACAAACAAAATGGTTTGACTGAATTTCAATAATTTGCCCTGCTTTCCTTTTAGATTTATTTAGCATTTGATTATTTTATTTAAAAAACTAGACACTTTAATATAAAATAAAACATGTGTATCTCAAATATCACCAATTCCTCTTTTTCTGAGTAGACAGACAGAACTTTGCTGAACACTGAACTTTTTATTCCATTTTTAGATTTCTTAAGCAACGATGTCCCACTTCTAAAGATATTAAAATATGTTCTAACACGTTCAGAAACATATGTCTTGTCATTCCAAATCTGGTCTTTTTCCCCTCCTCTTTCACAAAAATAAGGGGGAAAACTTGGTGAGATGGAACAGCTTCATTTTCCTCTGAATGAGTAATGAAGTTTGGAACAGACCAGGCTGTTGATGATTGTTTCATGTCAAGAGGTGATGGGTCAGGACATTGACTGAAGTTGGGAAAATCACTTCCTTCAGAATATAATGACATTTTTGTGCCCTTCTGTATCCATTTTTGTGCCCTTCTATATCTGTTCAGATAATAGATAGATTTTTGTCCTTAAAGAGCAAACATGTCTCCTTGCCTTAAGTAATGGCTTATATAAGCGTGGGGCTCAGTGAACCAAGCCTTTGAGGTCAGTATACGCAGAAAGCAGTTCTGGCTTGGAAAGGTTCTGCGCTTCCTCGGAAAATGACCAGTTATCCTGTGACAGGGTGTGAAGAAATAGCACGCTGATGACTCACCCGGAGGTTAACTACTCTACTAAGTGCCACGTCCTATTGGGTTCTTCCTTGTCATTACTGGCTATAAGCCTAGAGAAGATAGAGACTTTGAAACCTGACAGACAATCAAAGGGTCACCTCCTCACCTTCAGCCTGTTTATAAGGAAAGAACCAAAGATTGGGCACTTCAGAGAAACCCTTGCAGAGTGCTTGCATCTTTTTGATATTTTCACTAGACACTTCAGAAAGCTTTTGGGAAATGGATTTAATCTATTCCATAGGTCACTACAACAATGGCTTTTGGTCTCTTGCTACATCCATGCTTGGTCAGGCTTTAAAACTTCAGTCTTTGTGTTTTTTTTTTTTCCCATATCCACTTTAACAGCAGTGAATGAAAATTGCTGCTGTTCAAGGTTGCAGATGAAACAGAACAGACTTTTTGTCTGCATGTATTAGGTTGGGAAGAAATAGAGTTCCTATATTTTCAGAGTCTGAAGTCTGTTCTGTTGTTGACTTACAAGTACAAATCACCATCTTAGCAATACAAATCACCTCATATGGAAAAGAATATTTGAAATTGAGAATGTTATTGATAATCTGAGACATGTGGTTTCTGTATATACAAAGGCTTGGTTTAATTCACATTCATTGAAAGCTAAATGTGAACCTATATGTGTTTAAATTCATAGCCAGTGTAGACTGCTACTGTGTATTATTGCTTCCTTTCCTTCTCATCAGTCTTTGCTCAGAGCATATAATAAAAAAGAGCTTTCAGAGGTGCCACATTTCCTTAGTCAACCATTAATAATGGGGAAACACAATGCCTGTTTGCTAATCAAATGTAATGAGCAGGTTAATGAAAACCACATTCCAAGTTCACCTAAATAATGATCTTGCTTCTATCAAGTCACCAGGGAATGATTTGACAAGCATATGGCTTAGGTATTTAGTGATAGGACTTTAGTTGATTTGCTGGATATCTTTCCTGGGGAAACTATGCAAACAGTGCTTTTCATTTCAAATATAGGTCAGGTTTTTCAAAATCTTGATGTAATTACAAGGGAGACAAGCACAAAATGAGAGATAAAGAGTTGCTGAATAGCCTTCACCCATCAACCTAATGAGAAAGCTAAAACACAGTGAGGGTATGTGGTTGATCCATGCTTAATATTGGGTCAGATGACTGAGTTTGTTTTGCTTTTGTTAAAAGCAAAAACCAAGAAACAACGGCAGAAGCAGCATCATCATCATCAGCAGCAGCAACAATATCAATGACGCTAACAAAATCCCTGGAATTAATAAATGTATGCTAAGAATTTTTCATGAATGACTGCAAACAAACCTTACATTAACTCCGTGAGCTACATTCATAACATTATGTCCAGGTTTAGATTTCTCCACAGGATGAATTTAATAAATGTCCTAATGAATTTATTTATTTTTTAAACTTTGTTTTAAAATTTACCATTTCAATTGTGTACATAGAAAAATATAGCTGGTAGACACAAGGCTGTGTGTGTACTAGAGGAAGGTAATGTAGTGACTTTGTAGGTCCTATAGTGAGAGTACAGGGAATTTGCTGCCACGTACTAGTTTAGAAAAGAGCAAAGCAGGGAGAATAAGAGCTCTATATGGTTAAGAGAAAGATAAAGTACCTTTGGTTACTGCTAAGCTTTCAGAACTGTAAGTTTGGTCAATAATATGCAGAAAAGACTTTGTAGATCTAAGAATTTTAACAGGCCAGAGAACTCTTGGAGAAGTTTTACAACTGAAAAATCTAATTGAGTTAGTTAAACTTTCCATCAGTCAGAACTGGAAGTACAAATCAGTGAATTAATTAGTTAATTGCTTTGCTCTTTGGAGACAACGAGCACATTTTTATCTTTACAGCAAACTCACTGAGAAAACTCATGAAATTTTGAGATCTAATAACAACTTCCCTGATTTTTTTCAAGAATTTGAACCTCAATTTCTAACCCTCTGGAATGTATTTGTATATTAACAATTTAAAAAAATTAGATTGACATAATAATTGTGCTTTTTATGTTTCACAGAATGATATTTTAATGGACATATAGAATGTCTAATGATCAAATCAGGAAATTATCATTTTCATTTTTCTATTATTTCTTTATGTTTAGGGACTTCAAGTTCTTTTCATTTTGTTCTTTATAAAATATATTGTTATAGCAATTTTAGGCTTATCACAGGTGAAGAAACTGAGTGGCAGTTGAAGAGGAGAGAACCAAGGTTTGTTATGCTGGCAGCTCAGAGGAGCTGCACACTCCAGAGTCTGAGCCTCGAAGCAGTAAAGGAAGTTTCATTTGTACTGTTTATCAGGTGGGGTGATGGTCTTTTGTGAGCAAGTGAAACTTCATGATATGGGAACAAACTGGAAACAGTAACAGGCTGAGTACAGTTTTTACTTCTGGTACAAGCCTGTTTACAGAAGTGGAAGGAACACTGCACGTTATTGACATATTTGTGTTTTGAAACATTTTCAACACAAAAATTCTTCTTCAATGTAGTAGCTTATTCCACAGCAGTGAGCAATCCCACTGTGCAGTGGAACAGTGCAACTTACCCCTTCTATATAACCATGTTTTTGTGCGCACTCTACCTTCTCTTTCCCTCGCTTCCCCAGCACGCAGTGATCGCTGTTCAACATTCAGGCTGATTATGTTGTACCTTCCACATATGAAAGAGAACATGTGATATTTAATCTTTCTGTATTTGACTTATTTCACTTAATATAATATCCTCGAGTTTGGTATACTTTGGTGCAAATTGTAAGATTCCATTCTTTTTATAGCTGAGTCATATTCATATGATATCTATATACTTGTATCTATGTTTACATCTATATCTGTATCTATGTCTCACACTTTCTTCATCTATCAATAGGCACCTAGGTTGACCCCATATTTTAGCTACTATGATTAGCAATACAATAAGCATGAATATACAGATGTCATTTTGATATACTGATTTCACTTTCTTTGGATACGAATCTAGAGGTGGCATAGCTGGATCATTTGATAGATATAATTTTAGCTTTTGGGGGGAACTTCTATACTGTTTCACCATAATGGCTTTTCTAGTTTACATGCCTACCAAAGATGTATAAAGGTCCCCTTTGACCCACCTCCTTGCCAGTGCTGGCTTCTGTCTTTTTTGATGACGATCACTCTCACTAGGGTGGGGCAATGTCACATTCCAGCTTCAGACTGCTTTTCCCTCATGGCTCATGATATTGCTCGTATTCCTGAATTTTTGTTGGTCATTTGTATGTCTTCTTTTGAGAAATATCTGTTCAGCACTTTATCCTTTATTTTTGTCTTTTTGAGACACAGGTCTCACTATGCAGTTCAAGCTGCCTCAAACTCAGTTTGTAGCCCAGGCTGGCCTCCAACTGTGGGTGATCCTCCTGCATCAGTATCCTAAGTGCTGGGGTTTCAGGCATGTGGTAGCACACCCAGCCTGTTATCCCATTTTTTTTCTTTCAAAAAAATAAAAGCACAAAAACATATTAACAAACAGACACAAATTAGCATACAAAATAGTACAATAAAAACTGATTTACAGACAAGGTGACATGGACTCAACAATGATTGTTGCTTTACCTATTGATATCTTTGAAGTGTATATACATGAACACAGATACAGACATGCAAAATTGGTCAGACAATTAATCATCTCAACAACAGAAAAATACAAAAAACAAAAAACAAAAGACAAAAAAAACCCCAACAATAGTTGCTGCTTTGCATATTGATATCTTCGAAGTGTATGTTCAGGATAACACATACAGACATACAAGATTGACCGAATAACCCATCATCAATTATTCCTTAGCATACAGTAGTGGAACCATGTTAGCCCTCCTGCACATCATACATACATTTTTGCCTCTTTCTTTTCTCCTTTCCCTCGTCCCATCTATTCTTTGTTTTTGAACAGATTTCCTTCATGTCTCTTAGTTCATATTCCCACCCTCAGGTTCTTACACCAGTGATACAATACGTTGCCTGCACATGTACTGCTGATTTATTTCACTTATGAGTATGGACTCCAGTTTTGACCACTTGCCCACAAAGTCCCCAAAACTGTCTTTCTTTATAGCTGAATAATATTCCATTATATAAAAATGCCACAATTTTTTAATCCAGTCTTCTGTGGATGGACACTTGGGTTGCTTCCACATTTTAGCTATTACAAATTGCGCTGCTATAAACATGGATGAACATATATCAGAGTGATATGATGTTTTCAGATCTTCTGGGAAAATACCCAGAAGAGGAATAGCTGGTTTGAATGGAACCTCTACACCTAGTTTGCTGAGAAATCTCCAAACGGCTCTCCACAGTGGTTGTACCAGTCTGCATTCCCACCAGCAGTGTAATAGAGTCCCTATTTCTCCACAGCCTTGCCAACATTTGTTATTGGATGACTTTTTCATACTAGCCAGTCTTACTGGGGTGAGATGAAATCTCGATGTTGTTTTTATTTGCATTTCTCGAATGACTAAGGATGTGGAACATTTTCTCATATATTTATTTGCCATTTGTATTTCTTTATCTGAGAAGTGTGTATTCATCTCAGATGCCCATTTCTGGATTGGGTCTCTGAATTTGCACATGTACATGTTTTTTAGTTCTTTGTACGTTCTAAATAGCAGGCCTTTGTCTGAGGGAAAGCCAGCTAGGACTTTTTCCCAATTTGTGGGTTTTCTTTTTACTATGCTGGTGATTTCTTTAGATGTACAAAAACTTTTCAGTAGGATGAGGTCCCAATTTTTGATTCTTTGAAATGTTTCCCTTGCAGTTTCATTTTTGTTCATGAACTCTCTGCCTACTCCTATGTCTTCAAGATTTTTACCTACTTTCTCTTCCAATAGGTTTAGAGTTTCTGTTTTGATGTTGAGGTCTATGATCCATTTTGACCTGAGTTTGGTGCATGGTGATAGACTGGGGTCTATTTTCAGTTTTCGGCAAGAGGCGAGCCAGCTTTTCCAGCACCATTTATTAAACAGGCCTTCTTTT